>CAHIKZ030002551.1:335000-425086 GCA_903632075.3 Acanthosepion pharaonis
GTGTGCGATGGCTGATAATTGGGCTAGATTTCCGTTCATTCATTCTTCATGGTGGCCAACGTCTTTCTTGCAACCTTCCGTGCGTATTCATTAGAATTGATGGCCGAAGCGTGTTCAAGATTTAGTCGCTGGAACATGGACTGATCGGCAAACATCAATGTCGACTTTTCCGATAGAGAAAATAATAATATTAATAGCCTACGTGAAACATTTGTTAACATGAATTCAAATATGTACTTAGTAAATCTTAGCAATTGTAAAGAATGATTTACTGTAAAATATCGGTAACCACTGCCTTAAAATGAGGGAGTCATAAGTCTATCTATCTATCTATCTATCTATCTATCTAGCTAGCTAGCTCCATTACAATATACATATCTATCTATCTATCTATCTATCTATCTATCTATCAGTTGCTTCATATACTTATCAATTCATTTTTCTTTCCGTGCATTTGTTTTTTATATATCTTTTCTATATATATTATGTGTACCAGTCTTTTCCTATCTATCTATCTATCTATCTATCTATCTATCTATCTATCTATCTATCTATGTCACTGTTCCTGTCTATCTATCTATCTATCTATCTATCTATCTATCTTTTTTGTCACTGTTCATATCTATCTATTTATCTATCTCTCTATTTACCTATGTCACTGTTCATATCTATCTATCTTTTTATCACTGGTCATATCTATCTATCTATCTATCTATCTATCTATCTATCTATGTCACTGTTCCCACCTATCTATCTATCTATCTATCTATCTATCTATCTATCTATCTATCTATCTATCTATGTCACTGTTCCCACCTATCTATCTATCTATCTATCTATCTATCTATCTATGTCACTGTTAATATCTATCTATCATTTTGTCACTGTTCATATCTATCTATCTCTCTCTCTCTCTCTCTCTCTCTCTCTCTCAATGATAAAAAATGGTTTCTGAGTCAGGTTTCGCGCATTAAAAGACAATTAAAAGAAATTCCCTTACCCATTCACCTGTCTTCCTCACCAAGCTACGTGACACTTACACTTTTCTCCATACTATCCTTTTTGCCTCTTTTTTCTCACATACACGCGAAGAAATCACATTTCTTTTCATCTTAGCAGTTACAAACAAGTACAGTAAAACTTTAATAATTATATATGCTCAGAAAAATTCTGTTGTAAAAACATGGAAAGAAAAATTAATATTTTAGCACCGTCCCTGCCTTTTTCTTTATTGTGGGTTGACTTAGATCCGCAGCAACATACTGATGATGACGAAGAATGTGCTAATGACTTATTAAAAAAATAATCTTGAAAAAAAAGAATCAACCTTAATTACCAAAATTTATTTAGAATTGGAATTTCATGGTCTATACCCTGAATGAATTATAAAAATTCAAGATTTAGAATTCTTCATCTTTTTTTCTCTCTCCACAATTTCCGGTCTTTTGTAGCTCTTAATATATTTTGTCATTTTGTATCTCGCATATACCCTGTTCCGAGATCCATTTACTCATGTTCACAAAGTAGGTTATTGGTCGTTTTCATCTGTTCATCTTGACTTCAGTCTGCCCTGTGAGTATCAGATTTTCTAACCCATCTTTCCTTATTTTGTACACTAGAACTTTGATGGCAAGTATAAGTGTCTTTTTCGTTTCCATTTTCTCTAAAACTTCGTCGTTGCTTACATGTTCAGTTCATCTTATCCTCAGCATCATTGGCAAATACAAAATGCATCATATATCTTGGATTATAGAGCAGTCATAACAAATTTGCTGTAAGATTGACTGGTTCGATTGATTAGTTTTCTACGACTTAACCGTTTGCAGGTTCTTTAAAGCCAGAAAATATTTTTGGATTATAAGAATGTTTAGAAGGGAGATAATAATGATTTAGTGATACAAGTAACTAATTAACCCATAGCTGGGAGGAGAAGTGGATTCATACTTTTACCAAGGATATTTGTGCCTAAGTGACTATAACGACACAATGGAATTGGAACTCGGCTCATTGATTAACAATTCAGAGACGATATCCATTACACCACCCGCACATCCAAGCTTTACAGGTATTCCTAAGCGGTCACTTATCTACGTACTGACCAAGCTCGATGATGATTACATTTGGTCAACGTGATATGACCGTAAGCTTTAGTATAGGAGAAAAACTCCTGCCTCAAAAACAAATCTAATGTTGCCGATAAAACTAACCTGGCCGTTTGTCTTGAAAAGAACCTCCAATCGGTTGTGGATTGGGACAGGCATTGGCTGGTTAACTTTAATACCTCAAAAACAAAACTTCCCTCTATTAATCATCAGAGAGAACCATCCCTGCGTCCCATTAGAATGCCTGACGCTCAACTCCACGAGAGCACCTCTTTGCGACTGCTCGGTCTCACATTGTCCGCTGACCTGAGATGGAACAAATACATTGAGTCAATAGCTTCGTCCACCGCTAGGATTGTTGGCTCTCTATGCCGAGCCAGGAAATTTTTCTCGCGGGAGTCGATCCTTCAAATCTACAAATCAACCATTCGCCCTTGCATGGAGTATTGCTGCCATATATGGTCTGGAGCCCCTTCTAATTGTCTCAAGGTCCTTGATAAA
The DNA here is from genome assembly GCA_903632075.3 of Acanthosepion pharaonis. Classification (NCBI taxonomy): domain Eukaryota; kingdom Metazoa; phylum Mollusca; class Cephalopoda; order Sepiida; family Sepiidae; genus Acanthosepion; species Acanthosepion pharaonis. The sequence continues at coordinate 337,604 of CAHIKZ030002551.1, forward strand.
ATCCAAAGACGGATATGCAATATAATTGGCCCTGATCTGGCATCTCGTCTGCAGGCGCTCTCTCACAGATGTGCCGTTGCTTTCCTCTGTCTTTTTCGCTGGTTCCCAGACTTCGTGAATTTAAGCGCTCAACTAGGCTGGCATATCGCTCTCACCCGTTCACTGTCGAAACTGTTAAATGTAGCCGTCTCTTCTACTCCAATAGCTTCATGTCTCGCACTTCTCGCCTGTGGAACTCCCTCACCTTTTCCTGTTTTCCTGATAACTATAATTTCCAACTATTTAAATGTAACGTAAATCGATGTCTCCAGGTGCCTTGATCTATCCACTATCCTTCTCTTCATCCTTTCCTTTGTCACTTATCTTTGTTCTCAATCCTACTCTGAAACCCTTTGCGTGCAATTAGCTTCCTGCCTTGCCTGGGGTTGAATGCTTAAAAAAAAAGGAAATTTAATGTAGAATTGTCTGAATTAGAGCTAGTTTCTCAAAAAATCAGCAATATTATTGGTCCTGACCTGTTATCTCAGCTTCAATCACTTTACCACCGCCATTACGTAGCTTCTCACTGACTTTTCTATAAATACTTTCATGCTAACTGCTTGGATATACAATTATTATGATAACTCGACTTTATGAATTTAAGCGCAGTACTATTCTAGCGGTGAGGTCTCATTGATATACACTTGAAATGGCTACATGTAACCGTAAGTTCTATGCTAATAGATTCTTCTCTTGTACTTCATGCTTGTGGAATTCTATTCCGGCTTCTTGCTTTCCAGCCAACTTTGATCCTCAAAAACGTTAATGCAATCTCAATTTATATCTACTCTCTTCTTGATTACTATTGCTCTTAATCCTTAGTAATGTTTCTGGGGTTTTTTTTTCTTATTCATTCACACCCTGCAACCTCAGTGGCTTTAGTACCTTGTAAACGATGAAATTATTTTTAAAAAAATCAGTGCAAATTGCTAAAATAACAAAAACATCAACCTGAAAACTCGTGTAATGATCTTACATAGCCTCGAGAGATCGACAGTTTTATACTGGTTTCATACATGGCACCCAACCTATTCGGAAATGTTCAACTGTCATTTGTACAAAACCGCTTTCTCAGATCATTGATTAAAATAATTATACAATAAAAACAGATATGGATATATCAACACTTCTTCTAACTTCTATAGTTTGTGCTATCATCTTTAATCTGGATCCCCACAAAGCATGTCGAACAGATGGTCTGCCTGTAATAGTCTTTAAGACGTGTGTTCCTGAACTGGCTCTTGTTCTCTCTAAACTGTATAATAAATAACTTGCTGCCTCATTCTTTCCTGAGGCTGAGCAATGCTAAGCATCACACATAGCAGGTCTTTCTTTCATACAAGCTATACGCCTTTCGCTTTTCATATAACTCGCTGCCTCATGTTTTCCTGCCTGTTGGGAGTCCTCATCTACTGTTCCAGTCTTTAAGAACTCAGGTGAAACGCCCTACCATACCAATTATCGGCCAATTAGCATTCTTTTTTTGTGGGGGGGTTGGGGAGTAAAACTATTAGAGGCCTTAATCATTGCTGAGCAATATTAAGCATCTCACATAGCAGGTCTCTCAGACAAACAATACACCTTTCTCCAGAACAACTTCTGACGTACCGACGGTCGTTCCTTTCGTCTATTTCGAGTGAATATTAGGTGTAGCCGGAAAAAATGTTACCAAGACATGTTTTATATTATTGGAAGAGGAATTTTATATCCTGCAAGAAAATTAAAATCATCTCTCTTATTAACTTCGAGAAATTTTTTTTTTTTACCGCCGTTTTTCTTGACGCCGTTTTTCTTGCAAATACAGGTTCCATAAGATGAAACGTTGTTCTTAGCCACTTGAGTCGTTTATTTCTGTAAGTCGTTTTCCTGCACAGGTCATTGCGAATATGTCTTATAAGTTATTCTTACATTATAATGTCAGTTTCTACTATTTGACGTTATGTTTCCATAATTGTGCAATATAATCTGTAACTGCTTCATATGTTTGTAGACCAGATAGTATCAGATAGATAACATCCAAGAGAGAGAATTATTTGAAAGCGGAATTTATTTGGACTGTTTTAGATCAGTGAAGTGAACAACAAAGCAAGAGTGAACAACCAAGAGGGGGCGACCCAGAGGGGGCGATCCAGAGGGGGCGACCCAGAGGGGGCAACCCAGATGGAATGGTAAGGAATACATGAATTTTGTTTAATGCCTGTATTTTAACTTTACTTCTTGAATACTGCAAATGAAATATCTATCTATCTATCTATCTATCTATCTATCTATCTATCTATCTATCGATATACCAGTTGCTTCATATACATATCAATTCTTTCTGTGTATCTGTCTTTTCTATCTATCTATCTATCTATCTATCTATCTATCTATCTATCTATCTCAGCATATTAATTTGTATGTATGTATATGTGTATGTATGTATGTATCTATCTGTCTGTAGATCACACAGTATCACTTAATAGATAACATTCTAGAGACAAAAATTTATTTAAAGGTGGACAATTTTTGGACTGTTTTGGATCAGGGAAGTCAATTACAAACCAAGAGTAAACAACCCAGAGGGAATGGTAACGAATACAGGAATTTTATTTAATACCTGTATTTTTTCTTGAATGCTGCAGATGGTATCTATCTATCTATCTATCTATCTATCTATCTATCTATCTATCTATCGATCTATCGATCTCAGCATATTAATGTGTATCTATCTATCTATCTATCTATCTCTGCATATTAATATGTATATATATATGTATGTCTCTGGCTACCTATCTCAGCATATTAATATGTATTTATATATGTATGTGTGTATGTATGTATGTATGTATGTATCTATCTATCTATCTATCTATCTATCTATCTATCTCAGAATATATATGTATGTATGTATGTATCTATCTATCTCAGAATATTAATATATATGTATGTATGCATCTATCTATCTATTTATCTATCTATATCTATCTATCTATCTATCTCTGCATATTAATATATATATATATATATATATATATATATATATATATATATATATATATGTATCTATTTACCTATCTCAGCATATTAATATGTATTTATATATGTATGTATGTATGTATGTATGTATCTATCTATCTATCTATCTATCTATCTATCTATCTAACTATCTATCCCAGCATATTAATGTGTGTGTATCTATCTATCTATCTATCTATCTATCTATCTATCTATCTATCTCTGCATATTAATATGTATATATATATGTATGTCTCTGGCTACCTATCTCAGCATATTAATATGTATTTATATATGTATGTATGTATGTATGTATGTATGTATGTATGTATGTATCTATCTATCTATCTATCTATCTATCTATCTATCTATCTATCTCAGAATATTAATATGTATGTATGTATGTATCTATCTATCTCAGAATATTAATATATATGTATGTATGCATCTATCTATCTATCTATCTATCTATCTATCTATCTATCTATCTATCACATAGCGTCACTTAAGAGGTAACATTCAACAGACAAATTTATTTGACCAGCGGATTTTTTGGGACTGTGAAGTAAACAACCAACCAAGAAGAGTGAACAACCCATATTTAATGGACAAGGAATAAAAGAATTTTGTTTACTACTTGTATTTTAACTTTTCTTTTTGAATTCTACTGCTGAAAATGTTTCATGTATTATTTATGCTAGCCGCATATGTGATTTGTATTGTTCGGGTTCTCAGAAGAATGCAGTTCTGCAATACAGGTTATATATAAATATGTCTGAACAGTCTTTCCTAGGATGGAAAATTAAGTTCAGGCTGGTTTCAATGAGTTCTTCATAACAAAACTTCTCTTTCCGGTAAAAAAAAAAAGTCTCATGAATGTTGTGGGTTGATCTATCTCAGAGTTAAAGACAACCGTCAATGCCAAATTTCTAAACATCGTGGTCACATATTTTTTTACCGGGAAGGCTATCTCTTAGCTTTAATGCACCTCTTTGTACATGCAGCTTTGATAAGCATACTTATCAATGTTGTGCTTCCAGCAGATCCTGACTAATTGATTTTTCGGGTACTAAACTTAACTGATGTAGCAGAATCAGATGAGAGTGAGATTAATTTCAGCATAGAAGAGGTATTTACCTCTGTGGAGAATAAAGTTGATCATCTACATATATAAGCAATTCTTGAGAAATTATGTTAAATATTAATATGATTAAAAAGATAAATTCCATGATGTGATGCAAAGGCTACTTCTCTTTTAAATTAGAACAGTTGAATGGGGATGAAATAAACAATTTGTATAATAAACTCCAAGGACAGGAGATCAGTGCTGATGACAATGGCATTTTTTTTGCCTTCGTGAAGCCGCTAACGTTGTTCGATACTCTGGTGCAAGAATTCAAGCGCAAATCAAGAGCAGCCATGATATGATTGGCCGACATTGAGCAAATCGACAAATGTTTATTCGTGCCGAGAGAACAGGGGACTGGAATATGCATCTTGTGGCGGTTGGGTGGATGCTAAGTTTATTTGCAGCAACCGAGATCATTCAATTAATCAAAGAATGTACGATTGTACTTAAAATGGAAAGAGTTTTTGGCTGCATCATCAGTTCTCAGTGTAGGGTTTTCATACTGCGCGACGCAGTGATTATTACTGGGCTGGCTTGTCAACTGTCATCATTATTAAATAAGTGAGGAGGAGATTTGTCTATATTTCTGAGATGAGGTATTATGTACACTATTTACATTATTCGGACTATTATCCTCATCTTACGTCTTTGACAGTTGTCATATTTATTACAACGATTCGGTCTTTCAGTATTTCTCTCTATATTTCTGAAATGTTCGATTTGTACACTATTCATTATTCGGACAATTGTCCTCATCTTTGTCGCCATATTTATTACAACGTTTGGGTGGATGCCGTTTATTTACACAATATTTCATTCTTCAAAGGTGGTTGGAATGTTAAAAAAAGTTTTATTACGCTAACTGGGGTAGGCTATTTTCTGTTCTCATCTTTGTCGCCATATTTATTAAAACGTTTCGGCCTTTCAGTATCTCTCTATATTTCTGAGATGAGGTAATTTGTCCAAAATTTACATTATTCGGACTATTGTCCTCATCTTTGTCGCCATACTTATTACAACGTTTCGGCCTTTCAGTATCTGTCTATATTTCGGAGATGAGGTATTATGTAAAATATTTACATTATTCGGACTATTATCCCCATCTTTGTCGCCATATTTATTACAACGTTTCGGCCTTTCAGTATCGCTCTATATTTCTGAGATGAGGTATTTTGTCCACTATTTATATTATTCGGACAATTGTCCTCATCTTTGTGGCCATATTTATTACAACGTTTCGGCCTTTCAGTATCTGTCTATATTTCTGAGATCAGGTATTATGTACAATATTTACATTATTCGGACTATTGTCCTCATCTTTGTCGCCATACTTCTTAAAACGTTTCGGCCTTTCAGTATCTGTCTATATTTCTGAGATGTCGTATTATATACACTATTCACATCATTCGGACTATTGTCCCCATCTTTGTCGCCATATTTATTACAACGTTTTGGCCTTTCAGTATCTGTCTATATTTCTGAGATGAGGTATTTAGTCCACTATTTACATTATTCGGACTATTGTCCGCCATCTTTGTCGCCATATTTATTACAAGGTTTCGGCCTTTCAGTATCTGTCTATATTTCTGAGACGACGTATTATATACACTATTTACATTATTCGGACTATTATCCCCATCTTTGTCGCCATATTTATTACAACGTTTTGGCCTTTCAGTATCTGCTTATATTTCTGAGATGAGGTATTGTGTACACTATTTACACTATTCGGACTATTGTCCCCCATCTTTGTCGCCATATTTATTACAACGTTTCGGCCTTTCAGTGTTTGCGTATATTTCTGAGATGAGCTATTATGTACACTATTTACATTATTCTGACTATTGTCCCCATCTTTCTCGTAATATTTATTACAATGTTTACGCATTTCAGCATCTGTGTATACATTAGTCTCTTGTTAACTGCCGCAAAGAATGGCTTGGTAATTTTAAGGTAGGTGCTCCTGCTATATATTTGGAGATTCTTGATAAAATCCAAAGATTTATCAGCAATATTGTTGGTTCTGATTTGACGTTTCGACTCCAGTCGCATTCCCACTACCGTAAAATTGCTACACTGTGTCTTTTCTATCCAAAATATGGCAGGTTAATTTTAACCCCTCCCAAACTAAACTTCTCTCCATTAATGATCTGAGAGATCCCTCTCTGTCTTCTATCTGAATGACTGATGCTAGCCTCCAGGAAATTGACTCATTTCACCATCCTGGGCTAACATTCTCGGCTGACATGATGTGAAATGATTATATTGAATCCATTATCAGATCTTCTATGAAGAATGTTTGTCCAGTGTCGTGCTAGACATGTTTTCCTTCCAGAATCTATCTTGCATATCAATAAGTCTACCATTCGCTGATTCTTAGAATATTGCTACCACATATGATGCGATGCTCCTGTTATATATTTAGAAATTCCTGATAAAAGGCAATCAATGATACTTATGGTCCTGGCCTTCAGTTACTTTTCCATCGCCGTAAATTTACCTCCGTATGCTTTTACTATAAACAGTTTGATGGTAATTGTTGTGATGAACTCATCGCCATATTGCCTCGATTTTATGATTTTAGACGCAGTACTAGATTGGCAACTAGATCTCATTAATTTAAGATTGAGCTGGCTAGATGTAACCGTAAGTTGTATTCTAACAGCTCCTTTTTTCGCGTTTGTCGCCTGTGGAACTCTCATCTGGCTCAATACTTTCGAGCCAACTTTGACCTTCAAAAATTTAAATTCAATGGTAACCATTCTCTACGGTCTTCCTGATTATTCTTCTATTGTTTTCGCTCCTCAGTAATGTGTCTGTTTTCTAATTCTTCAAAAGTAACACCTTTTGCTTAGTCGCTTTACTGCTTTGATTGGGATAAATCTGATTAAAAAACAAAAACACATACTGGATTCACCTATTAGACGTAAGTCTACTGTTCTGCCAACGAAGTGCTTTGCAAAGAAATGTTTGCTGAAAATGCAAGTCAAGGATTTCCAGCTAACAGCCAACGTAAAGAACGTTATATGCGCAAAATTCGTAAGAGGGTTTTTTTTTTATTGAGGTAAGAAAATGGCCTCCCTATGTCGTCTGCTTTCTTCAGTACTTTTCACGATATTATTTTGTCTTTTTCATCGAGAGAAAAAAGGTTAATAATTAATGTGTTTTTACAAATGAAGCCGCGAATGAACACACACAGGCGCAGTCAGATATATCTCTATTTTTATATGTGTTTAGAGGGAAAGAGAGAGAGAGAGGGTGAGAGATAAAACCATACGCAGATACATAAATAAATCTGAACTAAAAGGTGATAAGGATTCATTTAACACAACAATTAGTTTTTTTGGCCTAATTTCCAACCTTGTTAATGTATTTCATTCAAGTTAATTCTCATACTTTGTTAATGCACTTAATATTAATAACATAGAATGAAACTTAAAAGTGAAAATGTGAGATCAAACTTCAGTTGGTAACTGTGTAAGTATATAATATATGGATCCAGTATCGTATGGATAAGATCCAGATCCTATATTGATATCAAAACTTCAAAAATTAAACAAAACATTGGCTCTAAATTAAATTAAACAACTAATGTAATTTGATTTCTTCAAAAATATCACATGGCATGTCTTCGACCACGTCCGCACGTCTGACCTTAATTTGACCTGATCGCTAAATGTTTAAAACATTTTCTGGAGCCTATCACGTGACTTATATTGCTTATATAAACAACAAACAATTAAGAAGGAGTAGTGGGGGAGGGGAATGAGCCGAAAAAGCTACACGCTACGTGACGACACTCATCATAAAATAACTTTCAACTGAAGTCCAGACTATAAGTTAGAAATCTTTTTAAACATAACAGGAGTCTATTTGCTTCATTCAATGCAAACTAAACTCACGTCGGCAAACAACGAAGCGACAGACACTCAAATGTCAAAACAACGTAAGTCACATCAAGCACGCCGTTTCCACAACCTTTGAACTGTTTATTTTGAATACAAACAATATTACATTATACTGAAATTTTCCAAATTTACAGAAATTTACCCTACAATTGCAGTCTATCAAACTGGAGCATAACTTCACACAAAAATCTAAAAAGACAAGTATATTTTACCATTTTAAACAATATTCATAACTATTGTTTTGTACATTAGTTATATAAAAGTCTACTTATTTGTACATTATCTCTTGTCTGAATGTTCTTGTTTCTTCTTGTTATTATTTTGTGGCATTGTGTCTAATATAAATTAGTGAGGGAAGTGATCCCCACATATGTATGTATGCCTGTATAACTTTCTGACTCAATCTCTCTCTCTCTCTCTCTTATATATATATATATATATATATATATATATATATATATATATATATATATATATATATATATTGACATTTTTATGTTTTTACGTTCTTTTTTTATCGATACAAATATTTAAGTAAATGATCTGTTTATAATAAACAGTATTAACGACATTTACCGGCCTGAATGTCCGAGAAATTTTCATAGAAAATATGCGTCCTCCGACAGGAATCGAACCTGTGTCCTATAAGGAACCGTTATATAGCCTGATGTGCTTTTACCGAATTAGCCACAGAGGAGCGTTTCTGTTAGTCTATATGATAAAATTATAATAAATATATAATTATCGCTCTACTATCGGTATCGAACCTCTTTTGGATTAATGCTATGAACGTTGAAATTTATATATTACTTTCGTTCTCATTCATTGGACATATATATATATATATATATATATATATATATATATATATATATATATATATATATATGTATGTGTGTGTGTGTGTGTGTGTGTGTGTGTGTGTGTATGTCTTGTTGAAACTTTTTGGGAAAACATTCTCAGCTGACAAGTGGAAAAACTATATTGAATCCATTGCTAGGTCAGCTACTAAGAAAGTTGGTTCACTGTCGTGCTAGACAATCTGTCTCTCCAGAATGTATTTTACATATCTATAAGTCTACCATTTGTCCATACTTAAAATATTGTTGCCACATTTAACCCGGTGAACTAGTTATTGAACTTGACTCCTTCAAAAATCCAAAGAAGAGTCAGCAATATTATTGGTCCTGATCTGACAGCTCGGCTTCAGTTACCTTCCCAGCGTCGTAACGTTGCTTCCTTGTGACTTTTCTATAAATACTTTCATGACAATTTTTCTAATGAGCCCTCTGATATCGTACTTAAACTTTTTTAAATTTAAGCACAGGACTAGAATGGTGTCGAGATCTCATCAATTTACATTTGGGCTGGATAGATGTAGCCGTAAGTTCTATGCTAAACGTTTCTTCTTTCGTACTTCTCACTTGTGGAACTCACTTCGAGATCTATGTTTCCAGCCAACTTAAACCTGCAAAAATTTAAATGCAATATCAATCACTATCTAATGTCCTTCTGGTTACTCTTTTCTATTCCCGCTCATTATTAATGTGTCTGTTCCTAGTTCTTCAACATTCTGTAACCCTTTGTGTCTTAGTGGCTTTATTGCCTTTCATGGAGTGATACCAATTAAAAAGAAGAAAAATTATTGTTGTTATATTGAGTTTGATCTTAACCAGGTAACCTATTTTTGTTGCCTTGGGTCAGAGTTTAATCTGAAAAAATTTAATGCGGTGTTAATCGCTATCTACTGTCCTCCTGATTAATCTTTCCGTTCGTAATTAATGTTTCTCTTCCAAGTTTTTCTCTATCTTGTAACTCCTTGTGTCTAGGCGCCTTTACTACGTTGCATGACATCATACCGATTAAAAAAAAGAAAATACATTTATTACAGTTATATTGAGTTTGGTCAGAACATGGCCTTGTGCCAGAGTTTCATTTGCAAAAATTTAATGCAATGTCATTCGCTATCTACTGTCCTCTTGATGAATCTTTTCTCTTCCCGCTCATTATTAATGTTTGTATTACTGTAATCCCTTGTATCGTAGTGGCTTTATTGCCTTGCTTGGTGTAAAACCGATTGAAAAAGTATTAATATGAATAGACTTATAAAGATTTTAATAGATTAAGGCAAAATAGATATGAATAGCATAGATCAGAGACTAAGACAAACGGGTGTAGAATCATAAATACAAATCATAGAATAGAATCATAAATAGAATCATAAACAGAATCATAAAATAGAGTCATAAAAACAAATCATAGAATAAAACATAAGCATAAAATAGACTCATAACTAGAATCATAGATTAGAGTCGTAAGTACAAATAATAGAATCATAGGAAAGAATCATAGAACATAGTCATAAATAGAATCACAGAATAGAATCACAGTCTAGAATCATAAATAGAATCATAGAATAGTCATAAAAACATTTCTTAGAATAGAACAGAATCATAGAATAGTCATAACTAGAATCATAGAATAGAATCATAGATTAGAGTCTTAAATACAAATCAGAGAATAAAATAGAATCATAGAATAGAATCATAGAATAGTCATAAATACAAATTATAGAATATAATACAATCATACAATACAATCTTAAATAAAATCATAGAATAGAACAATAGAAATGAGACTTAATTACAATCATAGAATAGAATCATAGAACAGAGTCATAAATAGAATCACAGAATAGAATCATAGACAAAAATCATTTATAAAATCATAGAATAAAGTCATAAAGCAAATCATAGAATAGACTAAAATCATAGAATACTCATAAATACAAATTATATACATTGCATATGGACACAGGAATTTACACTGCATGGCGACTGTCATAGAACAGAATCATAGACTAGAATCATAGAATTGAGTCATAAATACAAATGATAGAATAGAATCCTAGAATAGAACCTTAGAATAGAGTCATAAATAGAATCATAGATAAAGTCATAAATAGAATCATAGAACAGAGTCATAAATAGAATCATAAATATAAAAATACTGAGATATCTTCAGACCGTTTGCCCTGCATCAGACTTCTTCTCTTTCCGGACACAATCAGAATTACAGCGAGAAATCCAAGACTACTCTTGGACACACAAAGGCCTCTCCTGTATAGACCGCATCACAAGTGACTCAGTTTGAGACCCCATCAGTCAAGAATTTTGAATGAAACGGATCCACTGTCATAATGATAAATTTGAAATGGTATGGCCATGACATATATGCAAACACTCTTTTCATTGCCTTTCTACAGGTTTCCACCATAAACAAAAAAGAAACATTCACGAAAATTTAGACATTGACACTCAACCGAGACAGGTGGAGGAAGCGGGTCAGATGTTGAGCTGCGTAGCGACCCTACGATCACATCCGGTCATGGAACTGATATTAACGATGAATCCTGCGTTGAAAGTAAATTCACCATTATATCTGCGACAAAATCGGCTGTAAATATTTTACACACGATTGAGAAACTTGTTAGTTATAGAGTTATAAAGAGGTGGGGACCGATACATTTGCTGAAATGCATCGATGAATGAAGAGAAAACGGGGCTTTCAGAAATATCCAGTACGTGTTTACAAATATCTGTTGAGCTTGTTATGAAGTAATTACCCGAGCCGTGTGTTGCTATCAATAAAGGGAGGTAATTACAATAGAGAGCTTGCTTCGCAGACGGAAACAATGATTTCGCCGCGACTCAGTGAAGAAGCCGGGAGAAAAGAGAGCAAATTATTCAATACAGAACAAGGTCTGGTATCGATCCGCTAATGGGATTCTTAAACTCAAATTCAATATCGACATTTTCATGAGCCGCTTCTTTATAACTTGTTTTTCTACGCCATGAACGTCTCTATATGCACACAAAAACATTCACACAAACAATATATATATATATATATATATATATATATATATATATATATATATATATAAAGTGAGGACATAAGAAATTAATATTGCATGGAAATTGTAAGTTTCACGCTTAAAGCGATCTACAGTTCATATATTATTTCTCGTTCCTACTAAAGATCGTATGGACACGGGAATTTACGCTGCATGGCGACTGTCAGTTTCATCCCTAAAGCGGGCTTTAAATATATGGAGCGAATTGGAAATGTGGCTGATAACCGTGGCATATACATCTCTCCCCAACATTGGTTAACTATGCTATTAATTTTCCCTACTTCTTCAATGAACACCAATATATATATATATTTAGGCAGCAATTTTTCATTGATGCATGTTTCATTAAATAATATAGACAAGTTTTGTCTATTTATTTTATTTCCTTTCATATTGTCTGATAAGCTTAATAACATTATCATTGTAGGACGAAAGGAAATCACCATATTGAGACATGTTTAAATCCAATGTAAGCTTTCGGCTTACATAAGCCATTATCAAAGATGATAATTACTTTTCAATATATCAACCAATACACGGAACAATAAGGATAGTCTGTTTTTGTTGCATGAAAAATTTCAAAGCAACGACTAACTAGTGTATACGAGACGCGGAAGCGAAAATCGCGTCGCATTTCGTGACGTCACACATGACCACGCGAGAGTGAAAACGAGAAGTATTAAGTATGGGAAGCCGTTAGTATAAACTGATGGCTTCTGTTATTAATTATAGGCATTTAAGAATATTTGTGGAGATTTCGTAGTTTATTTTGTTCAGCTTAGATTTCAACTGTTTAATGTATATAGCTTCAAGAATATTTAGTTTTTGTTTATTGTATAGTAGGCTCAGTTGGAAACCGTCATTGTGAAAAAAAGAGCAGCATTACTTAATTTATTCGGCTAGAATTTTGGAAGCGGCATACTGTACTGCTTGGAATTCGCGACAGGGGATCCAATATTAACATTTGGGAAAACTCACTTTGATCGTTCTGATAAGAAACCAACTCCTGAATTTGTTGGTGGGGGCTTCAGACTCAACACGGAGACCTACCTCAAATGCCTTGAGGTTGTAGTTGTGTATTTATTCAATTTCAACAGTGTGTCTGCTGGAAGTCCCTATATCTGTCAACAGGATTCTGCACCATGCCACACAAGCAGGAGAAGCCAGTCATGGCTGTCAGAGCATTTCTGGAATCACATCATCCGTAACATCTGTCCATATGTCGAAAATGAAAATAACACTGGCATCTCGTTTTAACAGACACATTTACCAAGATTACACAAAAATATCTTGAAATATTAAAGAGTGAATTTATTCAATAAAATCCGTGTTGGGTTTCAAATGTTAAGATAGTCATGAGGATAACGTGACGGCTGGTTCACGACGTCAGGAGATTAATTGAGGAAGGGCAGTTGTGATGTAGAGCACAGGGAAGAAGGACGTCCCAACCCCACAGCGAACTGTCTTACAGGATAAACAACATAGCCTAACATGGTTCGTATAGAAAGCGCCATATATCCAGTTCTCCCCTCGGGAAATATTAAAAGTAAAGCTACTCTTTCTTACACACCGTCTGTTGTTATATACATGTTATAATTTCTCTGCGTAGGACACGTGTATATGTGTATATATCAAATTTTGTGTATGACGTAGCATTATAAAACACACTGAAAACTAAGCATGTTTGCCATCCTTTTTCCATTCAGCTATTGCATTACGTCCGTAGAATATCAGTGTTGTTATATAATGCATATAACAATGCCTATAATGGGATAAATTTAAATAGGAGAATGATTTTTTCTTCCACGCATTCTCTTATATCGCCATTGGCTTCCAACACTGCCTCCGGACACTTCAGAGTCTCCAGCAACTCTTCTGGACAGTCTCCTTTTTAAGTTGCTGAATGATGACGTAATCTTTACCCTCAGTTTATCTTTCGTGTTACAAGGAGTTTTGTTGCTCTCTTTCTCTTCTGCGCCTCACATATAATGATCATGGGGTTGCAGTCTGGGGGAAAAATTGCTTGAGGATGAAACATCTACTGAGTCTTGTTTTTGAAACATGAGAACTCTTCTGTAGTGAATGAATCATATTTTTTAAAAATAATTACAATTTATATATATATATATAATTATAATTATATATATATATATATATATTTTATTATTATATATATATATATATAATTATAATTATATATATATAATGTGTGTGTGTATATATTTTTAAAAATAATTATAATTATATATATATATATAATATAATTATATATAAATAATTATAATTATATATGAAATATATATAGGTGTGTGTGTTAAATGGAAATATATACAAACACACACACAGAACATATAAAACTTGAAAATATATAGAAAATAGGAAAAGAACTGGTGAGAAGCTGCACATTAAGTTTCTAAATAATAATAATCTATTAAACAATAGACATGAGTTAACGGTTTTTTTGTAGACATCATCAAATTTATGGTTTGAATAATTAGCTAATTAACAAGCATACAATATAATAACTTTTATAATGCATAGCCCAAATAAATAGTTTAAATACCCTACAAAAAAGATAACCCTTTATGAAGTCGTCAAAAAACAAAAGTTACGGCATTTTTTTTTTATATGCACAAATCCCTTTCATAAAGAAATAAAAAAAAAAATAAATAAATCTCCATAGACACGTAAGCCAGACTAGACTAAAACATCTTCCGTTTCAAATTTAGACACCCCCACCTTACCCTGACTTGACATCTATGAAAGTAACTCTATACTGATACTTATTATGAACACCCAACACACGCTTACCCAATTTAAACAATTCGCCCTAGCTGTTAACATGGAAATTTTGATTTCAATTATTAAAACACGTAAATTTCAGAAATAAGTTATTCCAAAAGAATTTCGCTTGAAGATGGAACAGAGCTTACTTTAACTCAATTTAATTCAAATAATTATATTGAAGTTTTCGGCTCTTGTTTTGAAACATGGGACTTCTTATGTCGCGAGTTGGAATCATATTTTTTAAATAAATAATTATATATATATATATATATATATATATATATATATATATATATATATATATATATATATATATATATATAATTACCAACAATAGATTCATGAAGGAAAATATTATAGAAATAGATTTTGAAGGAACATTATTACTAGCAATACATTTTGGGAAAAAATAAAAAATATTACAAGCAATAAAAATTTTGTCGGCATTAAATAACCCGTTGAGGTTGATATGCCGTAAAACAAACCAAACTTTGTTTTAATGTTTTTTTCTTTACACGACAATTTTTTTTTCATTTATTTTGATTTCAAATCTGGGATGGGAGTCGAAAATGGAGATTATGCTCTCTGAGAAGTTCTAAACTAGTTTCTTTTGTTCTTGGGAAATTGCTTTTCAGTGCTAGCTGTCTTACCGATTAGACTACGAAGACCAACCCAATGGTGGATTGTAAATTTAGGCATATGTTAAAACTGACTACTCTCACCAAGCCGCTCACTCTAGAATGAATTACTTAAAATATAATTATCAAATCCTCCTAATAATTTCTATCGTGTACATCATTGCGTGAACCGGCTTCTAAGGCTCTAGAGTGAGCGGCTTGGTGATAGTAGTCGTGGGGCCACAAGTCGTGGTTTCAGGGGACACAGTTTTATGGTTAGAGAGAAAATCAGCAGAGTTCCAACACGGAATATGTGAGCGAGCGGCGCTATATTGAGTCTGATTTGCAATCTCTTCGCCACCGAGGCCCGGTGGAACAGTTGCTATGATGTTTTCTTGACAACCTAACTGTCAGGGTTTCAATTCTCGGTAGTGGATGCGCACTGCTGATGAGTCCCAAATATAGGACGAAACGGCCGTCCAGTGCGATGAGTTAATTAAATATAATTATCAAATCCTCCTAATAATTTCTATTATATATATATATATATAGCTTTGTTCTTCATTTAAGATAAATAATTATTATCCTATAATGTTTGTGCGAGTCCTGTCGAGAAAATAAAGCACCAATAAAAATGGAAAGTATTAAAAGAAATTGCGATGTAAATATCTGAGTGATTAGAGGGTCAAAGGCAAATGAAACTAATCAGGCTTATTGTTCGGCATGAGAAATTCAAAGAATCTCATGAACGATTCCACAAGTTTTCTATTCGTGCGCTGCCTCTACAGACACGCCAAAGTTCCTACAAACAGCCTTACACTTTGAACCTTTTGTGACATGTCCAAATCTGCATTGCAGTTGGTGTATTTTTAACAAATTCTGTCACAAATGCTCGCTGCACAGTTTTATTCGACTGTTCGTTAGTTTCTATATATTGATCTTAAAGAGAATGTAGATAAATTTAAAAGCCATGCAGTATTTGGTTAATTGATTTGATTTCTGCGGATTATCAACACATTGAAAGTTATTAAAAGCCATTAGATTGTAAGAATATTCTATTGATATAATAATGATTTAGTGATACAAGTCTTGCTAATTAACCCATAGCTGGAGGGATAAAAGGCGGATTTATACCTTTTCCAAGGGTAATTACGCGTATATGAACATAACGAGCGTAACTAGAACTCGCCTCTCCGATTAACAATTCTGTTGTAGCATAACAACGGACGATAATGCGCATGTCCCCATTCACATAGATACAGTAGTAAATACTGTATGTTGGTCTGCAGTTGGCGATTCGTCTCCAACTATGCTGCTCATACTCTCAGCCTCCGGGCAGAGAGGATATCCAGACGAGACTATATCGAAGGGCAGAGTCTCGTCTCTGGAAACAGCTACCCAAACCCGTTTTATACGTTGTCTACGGGGAATTTATGGCCGAGCCTATGGCCTCGGATACCCCACATTAAATTCCGCCTTGTGCCGCATCTGACCGCGTGGGGCGGTTGGTAGATATCCTGCAGTCGGAGATTCGTCTCCAGCTGTCCTGGTCAAACTCTTTGCCTCCGGGCAGAGAGGATCCCCAGACGAGGCTATGTCGAAGGGCAGAGTCTCCTCTCGGGAAACAGCTATACGACCCCGTTTTATACGGGGTCTGGGCCTACGGGCTCGGATAACCAACATAAAATTCGGCTTTGTGCCACATCTGACCGCGTGGGGCTGTTGGTAGATATTCTGCAGTTGGAGATTCGTTGTAAAATTTACTTGACTCACTTCTAGCAGTTGACTACTTCTTCTACGCACCGCTGGCGAATTTTATATGTGTTGTTCTCGTCCTAAGTATTATCGTTCATTACCAACCTTCGTATTATTATTTTATTCAGTAACCTTTCCCAGGTTACAACAAATTCCGGGCCATTATCCATTACACCACCCTTACATCCAAGTTCATAGTACCTGTTATTCCTAAGCGGTCACCGATCTAGGTACTGACAAAGTTCAATGTTGCTTAACATTATTGATCGTACGGAAACGATGTTTCAACGTGATGTGGGCGTTCGCTTGTATTTATTTTATGAACAGGCTCGCAATTATTTGAATTGATAAAAAATTCCGACACATCTTGTGTAAGTCTAATGGACGCTAATCTGCAATAATTAGCTACATATCCCCAAGTATTTTCTACATTTTCTAAGTATTTTCTAAATATTTCTACATATTCTTAAGTATTTTCTACATTTTCTAAGTATTTTCAACATTTTTAAGTATTTTCTACATATCCCTAAGTATTTTCTATTTTCTAAGTACTTTCTAAATATTTCTACATATTCCTAAGTATTTTCTGCATTTTCTAAGTATTTTTAACATTTTAATGTATTTTCTACATATCTCTAAGTATTTTCTATTTTCTAAGTATTCTCTACATATCCCAAAGTATTTTCTATATTTTCTAAGTTTTTCTACATATCCTTATGTATTTTCTACAATTTCTAAGTATTCTCTACATATCCGTAAGTATTTTCTACATATCCGTAAGTATTTTCTACATTTTCTAAGTATTTTCTAAGTATTTTCTACTTTTTGCGAGAACGCCAGACAATTTAAGTAGTGCCTTTTAATAATTAATTGCTAGATTTCTCGAAACATTTTAACCAATTTTTATATGTTAATTTATGATAAGTTACTTGTCATGAAACCTACTCTTTTACTGCTCATCAGAAAAGAATTCTTTCTACAATTCTTGTAGTATATGTACAAAAGGTTTACTTATTTAGTATTTTAAACATCGTGTTGTCGGAGAACCAAATGTAGTACGGAATTTTGCCGCGACTCTTGTGAGCTGTATCCTTTTTTAGCCTGTCTGTATAAATAGAAGCATAAAAAGACTCATTATGTATTAACTTTGCATCTTTTGAATGTAAAGTCAAAGTGAGGATTGCTTTTCAAGCCGGTGGACACAACAGCCAAAACTTGATTACCAAAACGGCGATTAGAACAATAGTCCAAATATAAATAGTTTAGATCAGGGGTCGGCAATCTACGACACGCGTACCACGCCAAGCAATTTCCAATGGCACGTAGCCGCAAATGACATCACAAATAACTACTACAACGCAAAGAAGATAATTAGCTGTTTCAATTTTAATATATACTAAAGTATATTTACTATATATTAGTATATAAAATATATTGTAGAACAGGTATATTGACCTTGAC
The DNA here is from genome assembly GCA_903632075.3 of Acanthosepion pharaonis. Lineage (NCBI taxonomy): Eukaryota > Metazoa > Mollusca > Cephalopoda > Sepiida > Sepiidae > Acanthosepion > Acanthosepion pharaonis. Next base: position 356,213 of record CAHIKZ030002551.1, read on the forward strand.
TTGTATAAAAATACGTATGCTGTTGGCACACTGAATGATTTTAAAACCCTAAGTCGGAACATACTTAGCAAAAGGTTGCCGACCCCTTGTGTACATTCTTTATTTTAATCCTAGCCAAACTGAATCACGAAACCTTCTCTCTAAGAAAATGCACAATACGCACAAAAAACTAATCCCTCCTCCATTCAATCTGAAAATATATTAAAATACAGGGGACCTACAAATACACCTATGATGGTAACAATTTCTGGATATATATGTGAAATTTTCTTTTCTTCGCAAAATATATATAAAAATTTACACTAACATTAAAAGTGGAGGTGATAAACCTATTTACTTCAAATAAAATATAAACCAAATATTTAAAAGTAAATCAGTGTTCGTGATGACTTGTACAACTCACAAATTGTAATAAATATGGCGACTAGGATGAGGACAATAGTCCGAATAATGCAAATAGTGTACATAATACCTCATCTCAGAAATATAGACAGATACTGAAAGGCCGAAACGTTGTAATAAATATGGCGACAAAGATGAGGACAATAGTCCGAATAATGTAAATAATTACATAATACCTCATCTCAGAAATATAGACAGATACTGAAATCGAAACGTTGTAATAAATATGGCGACAAAGAAAAGGGACAATAGTCCGAATAATGTAAATAGTGTACATAATACCTCATCTCAGAAAAATAGACAGATACTGAAAGGTCTGTTAAAACGTTGTAATAAATATGACAAAGATGAGGACAATAGTCCGAATGAAAAAATAGTGACAATACCTCATCTCAGAAAAATAGACAGATATGAAAGACCGAAACGTTGTAATAAATATGGCGACAAAGATAAGGACAATAGTCCGAATAATGTAAATAGTGTACAAAATATCTCATCTCAGAAATATAGACAGATACTGAAAGGCCGAAACGTTGTAATAAATATGGCGACAAAAAAGGGACAATAGTCCGAATAATGTAAATAGTGTACATAATATCTCATCTCAGAAATATAGACAGATACTGAAAGGCCGAAACGTTGTAATAAATATGGCGACAAACATGAGGACAATAGTCCGAATAATGTAAATAGTGTACATAATACCTCATCTCAGAAATATAGACAGATACTGAAAGGCCGAAACGTTGTAATAAATACGGCGACAAAGATGAGGACAATAGTCGAATAATGTAAATAGTGTACATAATACCTCATCTCAGAAATATAGACAGATACTGAAAGGCCGAAACGTTGTAATAAATATGGCGACAAACATGAGGACAAAGTCCGTTGTAATAAAATCATGGAAATATAGACAGAAGAAAGGCCGGGACAATAGACAAACGAGGACAATATAATAATGTAAATAGTGTACATAATACCTCATCTCAGAAATATAGACAGATACTGAAAGGCCGAAACGTTGTAATAAATACGGCGACAAAGATGAGGACAATAGTCCGAATAATGTAAATGGTGTTCCTCCTTCCAGTATGATATACATCACTTGTAAGATATTTTTTGTGCTAATAATCTTTTCATCAACTCAACATAGTGAGAAATCCTAATTTGGGATACTTTGAATTAAGATATTTCATCAATCTATTTTAATGTGAATCTTTTGTTGGGATATCTTTTACACCGAACATATATAATGAATCAACGCAAATTAAGCCATTTTATTTTGGTCTCCTGTAAGAAAAGATATCAATCTATTTTGTATGGAACTAATGTTAGAAGAAGACTTAGGTGTAGCCATTTTTATTCAAAGCAATATATAGCGAATTCTTATGTGAGTCTTTCGTGCGTAAGTTTTATAAAGTGAATATGTCTTATACACAGCGATATCTGCATCGACCTAATGAAATGAGTTTTCGGCAATGCCACAAATTGGCTCCGTGTGCATGTGCCATTGCAGAGGGGTTATCTTTAAGGAGAGTAAGGTGACTGACTGGTTGCAGGCCGTGGGTACATGTAAGTTACTGCGGCAGGTGCGTACACAATAGGAAGAAGACGACATCATTCAAGCGGTGATTGTCGAACGGGTTACTGTGGCCAACTGGATTGGCTTCAGTAAAATGGTCTTTTGTGATTCCATCATCTCGCGATTTTACTTGTCTCTCTTTCAACTGAGGCTTCGATTTCTATCTCCAACACACACACACGCACATACACACATACACAGACGCTCATTTCGCTCCCTCTCCACATTCCCTCTTTCCCCGTCATCCCGCTCCCTCTCTCTTCCTTCTTATCTCTCTCATCAATTTCTCTCTCTCTCTTTCCTCTTCTAAAGATTGAAGAATTAGATATATATTTAATTACTAACAACGGTTTTCCCTTCTTTCGTGAAGGACATCTCTTTACGGTATCGCTTGCTTTTTTTTATATCCCCCTTCTTCCTCTCTCTCTCAGCCTGCTCATTATCTATCTATCTATCTATCTATCTATCTATCTATCTCAGTCTATTCTATCTATCTATCTACATGTTTTCATGTTCATAAATATATCTGTTCATCTATTATCTATCTATTAATATGTATGCAGTATGTTCACATCTGTCTATCTATCTATCTATCTATCTATCTATCTATCTATCTATCTATCTATCGCAGTATGTTCACATCTGTCTATCTATTGATATGTATGTACGTATGCATCTATCTATCTATCTATCTATCTATCTATCTATCTATCTATCTATCTCAGTATATTACTATCTCTCACTCTACATGTTTTAGCATGTTCATAACTATATATGTTCATATGTATTTATCTATCTCTCACAGTATGTTATCTGTCTATCCATTGATATGTATGTACGTATCTATCTATCTATCTATCTATCTATCTATCTATCTATCTATCTATCTATCTATCTATCTATGTCTTTATATCTATCATTCTATTCCTATCTCTCACTCTACACGTGTTAACATGTTTATAAATCTATCTATTTATCTATCTATCTATCTATCTATCTATCTATCTATCTATCTATCTATCTATCTATCACGGTATGTTCACATATATCTATTGGGAAAATTGTATGAAAAAGTGGAAAAAATACTTGTGAAGAGTTTTGTCCTTCAGGATTTCATTGGACTAAATTTCTTATGTTAGTAGGACCACGCATGCTCACTGCAGAGGGATGCTGGGAATTTGGTCACCTACAGTAAATTTGCGCCCTGGCTCCTACAAAATTTCCAAATTCCTGTCAGATTTTCGAATATCACAGAGTAGAATACCTTCTTACAAAAGTAATGGAAAGTAAAAGAAAAAGACTCTAAAAGAATTCGGCTGATAAAAAAAAAAGAAATCTAAAAAATTCCCAAATTCCCAGCAACCTCTGTAATGCGCATGCGTAGTCCTACTGACATAACAAATTTAGGCAGATGAAGTCCTGAAGGACGAAACGCGTCACAAGAAAACCTTTTCCATTTTGACATAAAATTTCTTCAATACTGTTCTTGATATATAAAAGATATATATTGTTACTCACATCTATCTATCTATCTATCTATCTATCTATTGCAATCAGTTCACGTCTATATATATGTGTCTATCCATCTATCTATCATAGCTTTTCTACGAGTATGTGTTTGATAGCGAATGACTAGATTTTGAACTCAGCAGACGTATATCAATTTTCGTAGCGGTAACTGCCAAGCTACACACACGCCGCGCACACACATATTCATGTATATTGAAATTGGTTGGGCATGGATATTCAGTAAACATCTGCACCTAAACAAAGCCTCTATTCGACACTAAAAAAGGAAAAAGGATACTTAAAGAGTAGAAATATTGAAAAAAAAAATTCTATAATTTTAATGGACCATACTGGAAAAACTAATGTTAAAAAATCTTTTTTTATTCTTTTCTATTTTAATCATGTCCCTCTATGGAAGGCAGTAATGCCACCAAGACAGAACGGTGTGAAAAGTAAGAAAAAGGGAAGCATAATTAAAGAGCGAGAACAATAAAATAATAATCAGGAAGACAGAAAATTAACAGTTGACATTGAATTTATATTTTTTCAGATTTTGGCTGCAGTGCCAGAAACCAGAAGAAATTGAACGGGAGCAATAAAAGAGTAATCAAGAAGACAAAAGATAACGGTTGATATTGAATTTAATTTTTTTTCATTTCAAATTTGCCTGGAAAGCAAGAAGCCGGAAGAAAGTTCTATAAGAGAAAATTGAACAAGAACAATAAAAGTGTAATCAGGAAAACAGAAGATAACGGTTGACATTGAATTTTTATTTTTTTTAGATCAATTTTAGCTGCAATGCCAGAAAACAGAAGAGACCACTACAAGATGGAACATAACAAGGACAATAAAAGAGTAATCAAGAAGACAGGAGATAACGGTTGACATTGAATTTAATTTTTTGCAAATCAAAGTTGGTAGGAAAATAAGAAACCGGAAGTGAGTTCTACAAACGAAAATTGAACACAAACAATTAAAGAGTAATCATAACATAGAAGATAATGGTTGACATTGAATTTTTTTTTTTTTTTTCATTTCAAAGTTGGCGAGAAAGCAAGAAGAATTCTCCAAGCGAATATTGAACGAGAAGAAAAAAAGAATATTCGGGGATACAAGACATAACAGTTTTCATTGACTTTAGTTTTTTTGCAGATCAAAGTTGACTGGAAAGCAAGAAGATGGAGGAGATGTATACAAGTGAGAAATCCGACAAATGAAACTGATAGCATAGGACGTCTAACCAATTCAACTATAAACCGATGTAATCTTGTTGTTAATCAAGTATTACACTTATATTCATTATTAATGATTGGGAAGAATTCACCCGAAAAATTACCCTGAAAGTATTTTTATAAAATGCGAAAGAAACTGCATTTCATCCATGGGACAGTGACTGATTCCGAGACGCTCTTAGACCAATAATATTACAGATTATTCTTTGGATTTTATCAAGATTCTCTAAATATATAGCAGGAGCACCAGACCCTAGGTGGTAGAAATTTTCAAAGCATAGATGTATATAGTAAACATCGTATATATGTATATAGATACATAATATATATTTATTTGTATATATATAGTATATATATATATATATATTATATATGTATATATATATATATATATATATATATATATATATATATATATATATATATATATAAATAAATATATATATATATATATATATATATATATATGTATATGTATATATATATATAATATATTTATATTTATATATATATATATATATACATATATATATATATATATATATATATATATATATATATATATATATATAGAGAGAGAGAGAGAGAGAGAAAGAAATTACGAGGTTTGAAATAATCATAATTAAATAATCCATCGATGAATTACTTAATTATGATTATTTCAAATACTCTTCCTTATTTCTCTCTATATCCTTGCTAGGACCGGCTTTTAATGCTCTGGAGGGAGCGGCTTGGGGATAGTAGTTTTAGCTCGGGGAGGCACAGTCCTATGGGTAAAAGAGTAACTCGGAGAAGTTCCACCACAGAATTTGTGATCGAGCGGCACTATATCGAGTCTAATTCGTTACTTCTTCGTCTCCGAGAACCGTTAGTACAGTTGATATAACTGCAACTCTCTGTAACCCCATACGTGCTAGTGGCTCCCCGGTTTGCTTGGGGTGAAATGCTTAAAAAAAAAAAGGAAAGAAAAAAGTTTAATCCGATTCTCTCTGTCCAGCTGTATCTTCCATTCTTTCTTTCAATTTTTTTTTCTCATTGAAACCAATTGTACTTTCCCCTCTTTATACGCGATGAAAACAAAACAAAAAAAATAGTCCTTTATTTATGAGGTATTAGTATTCCGTAACGGTCGTGCGAACTAGCGACTGGAGGGACAGCCATAATAATAATACGATAAAAGAATGATCATCTGAAGTTATTATGCATTCATTTTTATCCATCAAATTGGTCTCATCACCCATTTTAAAGCTTTTAAACATGCTACCTGGACATTAATTTGCAACTCAGATATTCCGTTCAAACAAGTGGCTCTTGATTGTTTAGATCTGCGCAAACGAAGCGGGTTTTAAACCTAACTGCGCATGTAGTTATTGTTCATTCAGAAAAAAAAAACCTTTACATTCCATTAAATATTCATTTTATATATCGAAAAGGCATCAAGCCGCTAATAATATGAGACGAAGTGTATTTTGAATCTTATCTCTTTTTCTTACTGTCGTTAACACGTAATATTTATTACTTTTCGATGTTAATATTCTTTTTTCCGTTTCTAATATTTCTTCCTATTTCTTTCTTTCTTTCTTTTTTTTTTTCTTTCTTTTCCTCAGTGAAAGCAAACAGGTGACACTAGTATTTCTTTCTTTCTTTCTTTCTTTCTTTCTTTCTTTCTTTTTTCTTTATCTCTTTCTTTCTTTCTTTCTTTCCCTCAGTGAAAGCAAACAGGCGTCACTGGTATATCTTTCTTTCTTTCTTTTTTACGTTCGTTCTTATTTCTTTATTCCTCGTTTCTTTTTTATTCCATAAGTTTCTTATTTTTTTCACTTTTCTTTTTTTTATTTTTTTTTTCTCTTCTTTTTTTTCTTTTCTTTCTTCGTTTCTTCTTTCTTTTCCTTTCATTTCATTATTTCTTTCTTTCCACATTAATTTTCTTTCTTTTTATTATCACTTCCGTTTTCTTCTTATCGTTTCTTTCTTTTGATATTACAGTTTCTTTCTTTTTTCTTTTGTCTTTCTTGTACATTTTCTTTTTGATTTTATGTAATCGTATTTCCCTCTGTCTATTAACCTTTTCTTTTTGGCACTTCCTCCTTTCCAATTCACGTTTTTCAAATACCCGATCGCTTCCATTGTCGTTTCGTCCGCTATCACCTAAACTGCTATCACACTGCAAGCAAATACATAAGAGCCTGAAAAGCCAGCCTTGATGAACCCTTAGATAAGCAAATTTCATCGTTCATTCTGTTTACTGACAAAAAATGACAAAAAATAAAAGAAAATGGCAATGCGATGCAACAGTCGTGTATCGACGCTATATCAAAACTCTCTACGTGTTTGCATGGAACTGTTTTTTTTTTATCTATTTTTCTCACAATGACACCCGCCCTCTTTCTCTCCTTTTACAAACAATGTTCCCTTTTCAATCTTTTATAAAAAAAAAAAAAGCAATAATTTAGATTAAGTCTTTACCCGCTTTCCGCATGCGTCGGGAGACTGACGAAAAAGAAACTGAATCTGTTTGTATTATGAACGAACAACCTCGTTAAAGAGATGGCTCACTAGTTAGATAATAAAACCGTCATGGTTTACGGTTCGATCCTTGAGACTGGATATCTGATAACACATTTAATTATCGACAGAAGGTAAATCGACGTAACATTTTTTTTATTTATTTTTCTTCGTTTGGTTTTCGTTAAGTTTGAAAATAGGAGTAACAGCCTTTAAGAAAAGAGCGCGTTACGACCCGGATGTAATAGGGAGTTAAATCAACATTAACAGCCCCGTATATGTTTGCAGATCCCAATTTATTAAGTGAGCAATATCAAATAAAGGGGAGTGTTATTTGAACTCAACAAGTCATTTCTCTTTCAACACTTGTGACGCGAGGTTTTCGTGTGGTTATTTTTGTCAGGGATAAAGTGGAAAAGATTTATAGCTGAAGTAAACATAGTCTTAATTGGAATAAGCAGATAATGACTGTAGTGAAAGGAGATAACCATCAACCTCGAAAAAGAGTTCGTGTTTTGTGTGTGATCTGCCGAAGAAAAATTACCAAAAAATAGTGAGCAAAAAATCTACTTTAAGGACCAGAATCTATGATAACGCTCTTCCCTCCCCTGAATGCCGTGACCAACCAGAAAGAACAAAAGCCGTTGTTTTTCGCTTATGCGGGATTAGATTTTCTGAGGTTGCCTGTTGGACTGTTACGACGGACTATCGTTTGAACTGTGATTTGACTACAAGTGTTACGGACGAGAGACAGAAGAAATCTATTGCAGACGTTTTTTGCTACTATAAGTTGACAGTTTTTTCTTTCTTTTTCTTTTCTTTACAACTACAATGACAAACACTTCAGCACTTTAGACAACGCAAGGATGGAAGCAAGTAAATTCGTTTGAATAATTACTCGAACGATTAGAGAGTGTTAATAATTTTGACGCTGAGATATAAAAGAAAAATAAGAGAACCGTCGTGGGTTTTTATCTCGTCTTAGAATTTAATTTTTTCTTTGCTGATAGCTTCCTTAATGATGATGGCGTTAATGCCTAAATTTACCGCCAACATGCAAGTTCAGAATGAGAAGCTGGTAATTCAATCAAAACCTGCTCCCGTCATCCATTCCCTATTGCAGTTTGACTTTGTCAGTGTTGGTTAAAAGAGAGAGAAAAGCGGCGATAGCATGAATTTGTTTAAGGTGAACCGCAACTGGCAAAGAAATGACCCACACATTTGATTTTATATCTTTTCTCTGTGGCACATATGAGACATGTAGAATCCTTTAATGAAACTGCAACAGTCTGCCGCTGGCTATTTTCAAGTGGCGCCTTCTGTAGCATGTCCGTCATGCGTAGTCCTCTTCATCTGCTAGTTCAGTTGTTGAGATATTTTGTAAGTTGTTTTTTGGCGGGGGTTTGTCCGCGCTTAGTCGGGGTCCTGATCTTCGACCTTGCTTCCAAGGGTGGCCCTATTAAGAGTTTTGGACTCCCAACGGTATCCTTATCAGAGACATTGGACAATCAATCAATTATGTGCAATACGTGATATAGGCTTAGGCGATCATGTGTCTTTCGATATATGCCTTATGATCATGTATCTTTCGATATATGCCTAATAATTTGTATCAATATCTCAGTTACATTCACAGATGTAAGAGATATTTTAAACAATATCTCTAGCCGTTACCATAGAAATTTTGATTTCAATAATGAATATGCTTATAAAACACGTAAATTTCAGAAATAAGTTATTCAAAAAAAATTTCGCTTGAAGATGGAACAGAGCTTAGTACTTTTAATTCAATTTAATTCAAATAATTATATTGAAGTTTTGGCTCTTGTTTTGAAACATGTTGGAATCATATTTTAAATAAATAATTATATATATATATATAATTATATATATATATATATATATATATATATATATATATATATATATATATATATATATATATATATATATATGTAAAAATGAAATAAAATCAAGAATAATTTTCAACAGAATACAGAAAAAACTGGAGGGGCCGTTTCGTCCTATTTGGTATTCATTCATCCTCGGTGACGAAGAAGACACAAACTAGACTCGATATACAAATGCTACTCACTCAGTTCGCTCAATACTCATCCAAAATACGGATAACCTTGAACAGTGCTCCAAGGACCGCAATTGCCGTTTGTGTTTGTATCGAAAATGGTCCGGGGATTCGAAAATATAGTGGATGCACAACTGCTGATGAGTCCTAAATACGACGAAACGGCCATACAGTAGTTTCTGTATTCTGTTGAAGATTATTCTGAACTTGATGAAGATAATCCTGTATTCAGCAACCAGATATAAGGCTACTTGTTATTCTCTTTTTAACACATTTGAGTTTTTCGAGTTGTTATTTTTATTTTTTTTACATATACTTGTGCGGCGGTGTTACCTTTGCTCCAATTCAGTTTGCATTACTTCCGACGACTGATTGATTTTCGTCTACCTAAGATCAAATCACAACGTGGGTAGGTTAGACTAGAAATCAAAGCAGTTACTTCGGTAACCAGACGTTGGAGGCGAGCTGGGAACGACAAAGCTGATGCCGAATCTAACCAGATTTCCATCCGAATCATTAAGAGTTAGAACGTCGCAGGATAGCACGATTGGTCGGAGGCCCAGGGTGACGTCACACTTTCTTTCTTTCTTTCTTTTCTTTTTTGACATTTACCTTTTTTACTTGGAGGCGCTCTTTCTTTCTTTCTTTGGCAATTACTATTTTTACTCTTTGTTTGTTTGTTTCTTTCTTTCTTCAATGAACCATGCTTCTTCCATTCTTTCATTCTGTCTTCTATAAGTTTCTTTCATTTTTCTTTTTGTATAATTATTTTCTCTTTTATATATTTGTTCTCTTCTGCTAGAATCAGCTATTCCCTTCTTTTATTCCCTCCTTCTTTCTTTTTCTTTCATTCTTAATTTACCATTTTTTCTTTCTTTCGTCTTGTCCGTGTTCCTTCCTTTCGTTTTTCTATCTTATACATGTTTTTTTTTCTTTACCCATTCCCTTTTCTCATGGTTTTTTCTTTCTTTTTCCTTCATTAATTACGGTTTAAAATTGAACGTATTATTCATGAAAATACAAGTACTCAGTTTTCTGGTTATGTTTTTTTTTTTATTATTACTAGCATAATACCCGTCAATATCACCTAATTATGTATGGATCGGTAGTTTTGCCAACAATTTGTGTAATATCTATGTGTACGTACTCGTGCACATACCCACTCACATACACGCACACATGATGCGAGGGTGTGATATATGTTTAACAACAGTTTTATCGGGTCATATATTGAAAATGACCTACCGTAATGCTACGCGCCATGATCAAATTTTAAATTTTTCCGTTTCTCTTTCATAAAAGTGGAGAACATTAACAGGACAAAAGACTCTCCCTGTGGGTGGTTAGACAGATTCGTTAATATTGACGAGAAGAATGATAGGTGACTCTGCACGGACCAGACAGATTTACTACCGTTGATGAATACCTAATTCTGTTCCTTCATGGCAAAAGGAAAGAAAAATTTGAGAGGACAGACGAGTTGAAGTCGGCTGAACTGAGAACTATCGTCGAGTATCTCAGATAGGCTGAATTAAGGTCTATCGTCGAGTATCTCAGGTAGGCTGAATTAAGGTCTATCGTTGAGTATCTCACGCCGGCTTTGAGGTCTATTGTCAAGTATCCCAGGTAGGCTGAGTTGAAGTTTATCATCAAGTATCTCAGGTCGGTTTTGACGTCTATTGTCGAGGATATCAGGTAGGCTGAGTTGTGGTCTAACGTCGAGTATATCAGGTCGGCTTTGAGGTCTATTGTCGAGCATATCAGGTAGGCTGAGTTGTGGTCTATCGTCGAGTATCTCAGGTCGGTTATGAGGTCTATTGTCGAGCATATCAGGTAGGATGAGTTGTGGTCTATCGTCGAGTATATCAGGTCGGCTTTGAGGTCTGTTGTCGAGCATATCAGGTCGGCTGAGTTGAGGTCTATCGTCGAGTATCTCAGGTCGGCTTGGAAGTCTATCGTCGAGTATCTCAGGTAGGCTGAGTTGAGGTCAATCGTCGGGTATCTCACGTCGGCTTTCATGTCTATTGTCGATTATTTCATGTAGGCCGAGGAGGTCTATCGTCGAGTACCTCAGGTAAGCTAAATTGAGGTCTATTGTCGAGTATCTCAGGTCGGCTTGCTGAGGTCTATCGTTGAGTGTCTCTGATAGGTTGACTTGAGATCTATCGTCCAACAGTTGAGTACTTCACTACCAAACGTGCGGTACCCAAATATGTGAAAGGGGGAATATCAATCCATGCCGCAAAGATCAAAGAAATCCCATCGAAGTGCTATTGTTCATTCATCCAGAGTAGTCCAGCGGGTTCTGGATCTTCTATGCGGTCATTAGGTGGAAATGTGAGCTCCAGTTTACTTAATCTTTTCATAGACTATGTACTGCGCTTTACAAACACAAAGTATTTTATACCACGTCCCTAATGAATATACCGATAGAAGACAATGACCCCCGCTTTCCTTCTTGAGGTCAATGTACTGATAATGAGGCATGCTATGCTATAGTATTTATAGTTGGGATAAGCATGATCTTCAACAGAAAATCAACATCCTCTACCAAGAGATAGGACTCAAAATAAGTATTTCTAAAATAGAAACAATGTACTGAAATCAAAATGAAAACAGTGATGGCACCTGCGGTGTATAGAACAGTTATAACAAATTTAGTACAGGATATAAAAAAATTGAACGTAGAATATGCCGCGCTAGATATAGTTTCGCAAAATACTGCACATGGCTACACAACCAAAACATTAACCTGAAAAATCGATCAATGTTCTTAAATAGCCATTTCAGATTGAGATTTTCATATGGATGCCATGATCGTTCAGAAATATGTGAACTGTCAGCTGTATACAATCGCTTTCTCAAATCAATGCATAAAGGTGGCTTTGAATCTATGGATCTTTGTGAAGACCACACATCTTCGAATCTTTTGGACTGCTGTGTAGTATCACAAAGAACTGTCACCAAATAACAGAAACCACGTCACTTTGGGAGTTTCAACAGCTGCAACTGCTAAAGTGGATAGCACATGCAATTCAAAGAGAAAATAAGAATATAAGCAGAATGTTGATATTCGACACTACTTCGAACAAAAGTTTAGGAAGGAAACTCCCATCCGTGATGGAAAGAGAGATAACAGCTACAGAAATTGAGAAAATATTTTCCTGAAAAATTGTTTGTATTGAAAGATTTTATAAATTTCCACCAAAAGGACTACAAGCTGCTCGGTCAGTGAATGTTGAATGTTTCCTTAAATGGAAACGGTTAGTATTAACATTTAATGTTATCGAGGTACTAACTCAACTGCAGCTGTCGTAGCACTGAATGTGTCTAAGGCAAGGTAGTGTGATGTAGCCTACAGGCTGCATCATACTACCTTGCCCTAAACACTCTAAGACAAAGCAATTAACTTTTAATTATAACCGAAAAGATCCTAAATTTATTCGAGTCTTAATGAGCAGTTGTGTTCTCAACGGGTTCCCTTACTAAAAGTATCTACTGGGAATAAAGCTCATGTCAGACCTCATGAATCATTGGTCCTGACCTGGCATTTCGGCTTCAGTCAATTTTCCACGGCCGTAATAAAGCTTCCCTGTTCCTTTTCTATAAATAATTTCATGCTAATTGTTCTGGTTTGGTTTGGTTTGGCTTGTTTTAAAGCATATCAAACTCAATGGATTATTTAATGACAAGATTTTATTAGCTGGTAATATATATTTTTTTAAATGTATTTCTGGTAATATTTTTTTTTCAAAAATGTATTGCTGGTAATAATTTTTACAAAAAAGTATTTCTGGTATTAATACCTATTTTTACACATTCATAGTGTTTTGAACCCTGTTTACGAATTAACTATTTTCCCATAGCTGGGACCCTAACAGCTGCTACCACCATGGGTTAGGGTGGACCTGGAAACACCAGCAATTAAAAGGTGGTTCCATGCTTCTCAATACATCCTGATTAAAGGCCTTGTTGTTGGATATATTTTATCATCGTACCCAGGACGCGGATGTAGTTTAACGTCTTACCCAGGACGTGGATGTAGTTTATCGTTTTACTCAGGCCGCGGATGTAATTTAACGTCTTACTCAGGACGCAGATGTAGTTTAAAGTCTCACACAAAAGTCAGATGTGGTTTAAAGTCTTACCCAGGAGGCGGATGTAGTTTAACGTCTTACCCACGTCGCGGATGTAGTTTATCGCCTTAACCAGGACGCGGATGTAGTTTATCGTCCATCCCAAGAGCCTAATTGTTCTGATAAACTTTCCTCTTTTGTAACCAGTCTTTCTAAATTTAAGCGCAGTACTAGATTGGTAGTTAGGTCTCATCATTTTACAGCTGAAATGGCTAGATGGATTCGTAAGTTCTTTGCCAACAGTTTCTTCTATCGCACTATTCGCTTGTGGAACTCTCTTCCGGCTTCTTGCCTTCCAGTCAACTTTTATCTTTTTATTTTTAAATGCAATGTCAATCGTTATCTTCTGTTTTCTTAGTTTTGTTTTTTATAGTTCACTATAATAGTATTTTCCTCATAGTCTCTAAGACTCAGTAACCCCTTGCGTCTTAGTAACTTTATTGACTTACTTGGGGTGAAATGATTAAAAAAATATATCAATTTGTCCCTTCTATTGCTTTCGAAAGTGCAATGTGCCAAGCAACATGTTCACACCTGTCAACTAACTTGTAAAATATTGTACCTATTTACGAAGAGCGGTTTGAACAGCTGACAACAATAGCCCCTCCGAAACATTTAACTACATCAGCAATAAGATCTTTTTTTTAAATCAACTTCTTGCTTGGGCGATAGATCAACATTGATGCTGTATCCTTAAAGAGGTTACAAACAAAGGTGGTACTCAAGTGAAGGAACAGCAACACGCGCGTAGATGAAAGAAGAGAGGTTTATTGTAAAAGAGAATACACTACTGAAAAACAGGGAATCGGGTGGCAGGCTAGTAATTCCCGAAGCAAGGATATTTGCCAACCGTCCTACACGCTCAGATGTGGCACAAGGCCGAATTTAACGTGGGGGCCCGTAAGCTCGGGCAAAGATTCCCCGTAGACTCCGTATACACAGGGTCAGGTAGCTGTCTACCACCCCAGACGAAACTCTGCCCTTCGGAATAGCCTCGTCTGGGTTCCTCTCCGCCCGAAGGCAGAGCGTTCGACCTGCTCAGCTGGAGACGAATCTCCAACTAATTGCCAAAGCAAGCCTCTAGGTATATCCTGTGCTCACTATATTTAGCTACTGATATAGTCAGTCACAATAGGCAATAGGGAGTGTGGGGCGTTCTATTAGAACAGTTAACTTCGCCCTAACAGGGTAGTGGTGAAGGAAGGGGTTACCATATAACTTTCAATACCTCTAAAATCAAAAATAGACCACTGACTGGTTGCACCAGAAACCTAGCCAAGCTCATAGCATATGATATTCCCAAACGGTCACCCATCGATGTACTGTCTAGGATCGACGTTGCTTAACCGAAGAGAAACTTTGTTTCAAACTGATATGACCGCAAGCAAATTATATTAGAAACAATTATTGCAGATGTTAATATTTTATATACATGAGCATCCTTGCTGAACCAAAGACGTCCATGCTCTTGGAAATAAATATGGACAACAAAATAAAGACTTAGATTTGTCTTGATAAAGTCTCTCAGGGAACGAAATGTTATCCATATATATATATATATATATATATATATATATATATGTCATTTTCTTTTGGAGGGGTTAAAATATACAATTTATTTCTTGCTCCATTTAACAATTGATTGGAGGTCATTTCCGAGAGCAACTGTCAGGTTTACTTTGACGTATTGTCCCTCTTTCTGCACAAGGATGGCGTTCGCTTTTTCTTTGGGTTTGATTCTGATCTGTTCTGGGTTAAATATGTCCGATTTATCTTTTCACTGCATTCCTATGCCTGTGACTCTTCATCTGCAGCAGAAGCTATCATCTTTAAAATTCTCCTCAGGGAGTCATTTTTTTTTCTCGGTTTTCTTGCATATTTCAGTAAAAGGAATATTTTTGTCTTTCTATCCATATCTAATATTAGCATTAATAATATTAAAAGGACTTTTCTTAGTCTACGTTCCGTCGTCGCCAAAAGTAAAAAAAAAATGTAATTCGACTAGTGTACTTTTCCGTTATTGCCGCTTATTAATATAGACTCTGTTTAAATTTTTTCGCTTTGCTGTTTCCTCTGCAAAAACCATTCAAATATTCTCACCTCCACTTTCTTAACTGCTATTATTATTATTAGTAGTAGTAGTATTACTAGTATTATTATTATTATATCGAAATTATTTACGTCGATATTGTTGTCTCAGCTGTCAATGGTCTGGTCGCAATTTTTGGAATTCACTTCTTACACGAGTTGAAATTAAGGATGATTATTTTATTTGTATTTTTGCTTAGATAAGAACTAATGTCCAATAAAGTTAATATTTCGTCTTATTTTATATATTTCTTAATGTTTATTATTATTATAATAATAATAATAATAATAATAATAATAATAATAATAATAATAATAATATTTCCATTCTGAAATTGCTTGCCGAAACTTTTTATTGGTCTTATTAATACAAATAATATCATCATGATTATCATCATTAGTTCTTGTTATTCATTTAAAAAATAAAAATGAACAAACGCAGACATTATAATAATAATAATAATAATAATAATTGCTACTGATATTATTTCATTTTATATTTCTCCTATATGCGCCAAAATTACGTCGTGCTTTTTATTGTCAAATCTCTACAGAATTAGTATACCATCTTTTCCGGATGATTGTTTGCTGTTAATTTTTTTTTGCAATATCTTTTTTTTTTAGTAACGAATGATAAGAATACGTAAAATAATTATTTATTCACTTCTGGAACGCGTCAAATTAATGCCAATCGAATCAAAGGTATGTGGTTTCGGGTCTTTCTTCGAACATTCAAACTTCTTGCTAGGTGTCAGTGATTCTCTCTCTGCCCGATGTTGGGTGTTTATATAACACCTCTTATCCGGTTTGGATGTGTTTCTATAACCTAAGTATAACTGGTTTCAGATCCTTGCTTAGGTTATCACAAATACTGATATTCTTCAAGCCCCGACTCGGTATTCGGTGGGTTTGAGGATAACTTCTCCGTCAATTCGTGATCTTTTAGAGAAAGAATCTACTAAGTATAGGAGATAGAGTGTTCATAGTTATAGTATGTGAGGACATAAGAATCAACACTGCATGGGACTGTCACTTCCAGACTTCAATATCATCTTCAGATCAAGGTATATAAAAAAATCGAAAGTCTTGGAACAACTATCAAGAAATCTCTGGTGATTATATGAGAACGGTTTTGTTTTGAAATTGTTCAAATTTATAAGTCATTTCTTGCCCCAGTTAACCACTGATTGGAATGCATTTTTCGAAAGCAATAGCCAGTTTTACTTTGTCTGACCGTCTCTTTTTCTTCACAATGATTGCATTTTCTGTTTCTCTGGGATTTTTTGGTAATATTAATAATGATGATTATAGTTAGTGCGTTTTTGTTCTGGGGGTTAACTTGAGGTCAATTTGAGATATTTATCGAGAAAATAATCTGCTAAGTATGAGAGTTAGAGTGTTGTTATATAGAAACTTTGTGGACACAAGAAGCAACACCGTATGTCTCTATCACATTCAAACTTCAGTGTCATCTTCGGATGCAATATGTATCGACTTCAAAGTTCAATTTACACACACACACACACACACACACACACACACACACACACACACACACACATATATATATATATATATACTTCAAAGTTCATTCGTTGACTTCAAACTTCACTTTTATATTTATATATGCTCTATCTCTGTTATTGAGGCCTTTATCCCACAAATATAGCATAATAAACCTTAAAATATATATATATATATATATATATATATATATATATGTATATAATGTGTGTGTGTGTTGTGTGTGTTGTGATTTCGATACACGAGATTTATCTAAGATTCATGAAGTTGACGAACTCTTCTTGCAGTGATGGATAAATTTGACGTTTTTTTCAGGTGAAATTGAACTTGTTCTCTGAGATGAGGTTTGAATTTATGATATTTTTAAAACATTATTTGAAATTATTTTGAATCACAATTCAAATAAAATAATTTCTTCATCTTAACAAATTGTTGCAAAAATATAGAATGTTTCCAGTTTATAATGTAGGCTATTTGGCCTTTG
Organism: Acanthosepion pharaonis; assembly: GCA_903632075.3. Taxonomy (NCBI): domain Eukaryota; kingdom Metazoa; phylum Mollusca; class Cephalopoda; order Sepiida; family Sepiidae; genus Acanthosepion; species Acanthosepion pharaonis. Next base: position 373,761 of record CAHIKZ030002551.1, read on the forward strand.
ATGTTTTCATTAAAATATATCTATCTAAGTGAGCATATATATGTATTAAATTATCATATGTTTAAATAGGTCATTATTTACATTAATTTGACTGTTATGTTCATCATGTTTCTATTGCAAAAACATTTTGCAGGAAAAATAATTATATAATATGTTTTAATTAAGTGTGAATGAATCAACGCAAAGATACCGAGAAATTAAAACTAAACCCTTGTTTCAAGTTTGGTGATTGGACTCAGACGATGAGGCGAAATTATTAACACCTATGGAAAAAAAAATTAAATATCAAAAATAGATAATTTCATTATTTAGACGGAGGCATTTTTATTCGGACTGTTATCTTAACTGGAAAAACATTCTATTGCAATAAAACATTGGCTATATCTCATTAACCTTACAGCCGTTATACGCTCCGGCCTTCTTTAGGAACCATGGATATGTTAAATATAAATGAGGTATTATGATTAGACTTTTGAGATTAAAACAATTATTATTTACATTATTTGACTGTTATCTTCATCGTAATTGCCAAATAAAGATTCACAACCTTTCAGCTGTTATACGCTCCGGCCTACTTCAGGTGATTGGATCTCTGAGATGAAATTACGGATGAAGATATTTTTCCATTATTTACATTATTTAGACTGTTATCTTTATCGTCATTGCAATAATCACAACCTTTCAGTGTTGTAAATTATTTACGGATTTCTTTAGGTGATTGGATCTCTGAGATAAGGTATTATGATCCAAACTTGCATATTATTATATATTATTATTTAACTGTTATCTTCATCTTCATTTATATTATTCACAATGTTATCTTTATTCATTTTTCATATCGCAATGTTTTGAATTTGTAATAACGGTCTTCTTCGGGTGATTGTATCTCTTAGATGAGGTATTATGATTACTTACATTATTTACATTATTTGGACTGTTATCTTCATCTTCATTGGCATATTCACAATGTTTCGGCCGTTTGTAAAGATAAAAGCCTTCTTCAGGTGAATGTATCTCTGAGATGAGGTATTATGATTACTTACATTATTTACATTATTTGGACTGTTATCTTCATCTTCATTGCCATATTCACAATGTTTCGGCCGTTGTACGCTCCGGCCTTCTTCAGGTGAATGTATCTCTGAGATGAGGTATTATGATTACTTACATTATTTACATTATTTGGTCTGTTATCTTCATCGTCTTTGCCATTTTAAAACAATGTTTGAAAGCCGTTGTACGATCCGGCCTTCTTCAGGTGAATGTATCTCTGAGATGAGGTATTATGATTACTTGCATTATTTACATTATTCGGACTGTTATCTTTATCGTCATTGCCATACTCACAACCTTTCAGCCGTTGTACGCTCCGGCCTTCTTTAGGTGACTGGATCTCTGAGATGAGGTATTATGATTACTTGCATTATTTACATTATTTGGACTGTTATCTTCACATTCATTGCCATATTCACAATGTTTCGGCCGTTGTAGGCTCCGGCCTTCTTCAGGTGAATGTATCTCTGAGATGAGGTATTATGATTACTTACATTATTTACATTATTTGGGTTGTTATCTTTATCGTCATTGCCATACTCACAAACTTTCAGCCGTTGTACGCTCCGGCCTTCTTTAGGTGATTGGATCTCTGAGATGAGGTATTATGATTCACTTGCATTATTTATATTATTCGCACTATTATCCATATCACATGGCCCAATGGATAAAGACGTTAGTTAGATCCAGTAATTAGACCCAAAAGTTGTGCGTTCAATACCAGGCTACCGCAGTGGTGAACGAAAACTTGGGGATTTGAGTTAAAGGGAAATAACTGAGACATCCAGAAGAGGCGTGGCACGTTGAATTAGAACTATCCACCCCGGCGGACGAAATTAAAGGTTCGGCACGAAATTCCAGTCACCTGAAGACATCCTTAGCGTACAACGGCGGAAACGTTGTGAATATGGCAATGAAGATGAGGATAGTGCACCGAGTACTGTTAATAATGCAAGATCTAAACGTCTACTTCTGTTTCAGCGGCAGAGTGGTGTGTGAACCGAACGATATTGGAACCTCTTTGCTCCTCGTCTGAAAAAATATAATAAATAAATTTTCAGAGTTCAGGCTGAGTGACGTTGGATGTATCGATTAAATTAGAACAAACAGGAAAACCATTCCTAAAAAAGGAAACAATGGATAAACCTCTACTCCTGTTCAAAAGACAGATGAATATAATACGTAACAGTAAGGACAAGATAAGTGAATATTTCATTTTGTTTAGTTCAGAAAATTATTGTCTCTTGATATCTAGCTTCATAATTACAAACACTCGTCCCCTTAAAAAACTTTATTCGCAACAAATACCCTGGTATGAGTTCTTATTTGGTTTTTGTCTTTTATAAACAAACTTCGCCATCAGATATACAGTTGTAAGAAAACTATTCTTTTGTTACATTATTTTCCGCACTTATTTCTTGATTAATCATCTCGAAGTGGATTTGAAGACACTCGTCTATTCAATTTGCATTCGTAAAACAGTTTAATACATAAATTAATGATAAGAGATAATACTATCAATTATTATATTTCCTCGATATAATATATTGCCATAATTGTCAATATATTTTGACAATAACTTGTGAATAAGTATTTGACCCTCTCAATTGATATTTACATCAAAGACACAAAGGCTTATTGAAATGGAAAGAAACGTTGTCTTGAAGTGGGGACAATAAAATGAACAGGATTTGAGAAGAGTGGCGTTGCACTTAAATCATTTTAGAGTGTAGTTGACAGGGAAGCAAGAAGCTGCAAGAGAGTCCGATAAGGGAAAAATGCAAGAGAAACCGTTAGAATAGAAATTAAGCTAACAATAGTAAAATGATGAGACCTAACTGCCAATCTAGTACACGATTAAAATCATGAAATCGAGTTAGCAATGAAGAGAGGTCATCGGAACAATATCGATGAAAATATTTAGAGAAAAGGCCCAGCGAAGCTATGTTCCGAAGGTGATTGAAGATTGAATAAGATGCCAGGACAGGAACAGTGAAATTGCAGATACTTATTTGGATTTTGTCAAGAATATATATATATATATATATATATATATATATATATATATATATATATATATATATATATATATATAAATATAGAAAACTAGACTCGTTTTGAAAAACCCTCGAATTTTTGATTTGCTAATCAAATCAATCTCGAGGGAAAAAAGGTTTAAAAAAAAGAAAAGCTACAAACATGAACTTCTGCCGACAAAAAAAAAATCGCACAGATGCAGGTCTGAAGCCCAAAGAAAAAAACCCCGATACGAGTAAACAACTAACTAACATAAGAGCTCAATACAACCGCAGAGCAGACCTAGATACACCTAGTGAGCCAGACAAACCTACCTAGGTTTCACCTAAACGGATCGTCAGGAAAGTTTCCTGACGATCCGTTATTGAAAATAGGTATTTAGTTTTGATCTCTGTATATATATATATATATATATATATATATATATATATATATATATATATGTTATGCAGTGTTACATTAGAACGTGCACCTATCCACTACACAATTGTACATTTTTGCTTCAACGTCAAAAACAGGAAAACTTTCTCATCAGCTAACATTGTGATTCCCCACCTGATGAGAAGTTTAAATATATGTCACTTATTCTGCATTCTCTGTCTAACGTTTCCACTGGCAGAAAGTCAAACGATTACCAAGTCTACTGTTGTGAAAGTTGGTTCATTATGTCATGCTAGATCATTTTTGTCTCCAGAATCTATCTTTCATATTTATACGTCTACCATTCCTCCATGCATTGAATATTGCCTTCACATCTAATCTGGAATTTCTGCTATATATTTAGAACTTCTTGACAAAATACAAACACAAATCTGCAATGTCATTGGTCTCATTCACATTCCCACTGCCGCAACATACTTTGTACCTTTTCTTATAAATATTTTCAAGGTAATTGTTTTGATGGTACCTAGATTTTACGAATTTAAGCACAGTACTAGATTGGCCGTTAGGTCACATCATATAACAATTGAAATGGCTAGATATAGCCGTAAGTTCTACAATAACCGCTTCTTCTCTAATATTTCTTGCTTGTGGAACTTTTTCTTTACTTTTTTCTTTTCCAGTCGATACTCATCTTTAAACATTTAAATGCCATGGCAATCGTTAATTTTTATTTCCACTACATTTATTGGTTTATCTCCTTAATGATATATTTTACTCATATTTTTTCATGCATATAACCCCTGGCGTCGTAGTGACTTTATAGCCTTGCTTGGAAGGATATTTTTAAATGACCTTGGCAAATACATACATAATCTTCTTCCAGTTATGAATTAAATATCATGGTAATAAACTCGGCTCTCTTACTTAGGTGGTAACCAGTCTAGGAGAAAGAAAACTTTGAATTAAAATCGATGCCCTGAAACGAGAGCATTCTTTTTCATTGACATTAAATCATTGACAGCAACTGATTATTCAACAACAAATCCTCCGCCCGGATTCGTTTAGAGGATGTCGAGAAGGTTTGGATCAGTGCAATTCCTTCCTTAAATCAAGACCCAATCACGCAGATGTTGCTTCCTGAACATAACAGTTATGTGGTCCACCCCTTTTTCATACAAGTGGACTCGACCAGTGTGTACTTGTACTGCTGCCGGAGAATACCCAAAAGTCAGACAGAGAATGAGTAACAGAGTTACACTGATAGAGTGATACAGTGAGAGTGTGAGGTAACCGCTTTGTAGGAGTCACAGTTGCGAGCAGAAGGAAGTCATATTCGATACCGAATTTCCCAGACTCCATTTTTTCGTTTTTAACGTTGACGAAGTAATGAATAACAGTTTTTCTCCACTTTTTCGCTCTTAGTATTCCTGATAAAAATGTATAACTGTTTTTTCTCCATTTTTCGTTTTTAGCGTTGACGATATAATAAATAACAGTTTTTCTCCACTTCTTCGCTCTTAGTATTCCTGATAAAAATATATAACTGTTTTTCTCCATTTTTTCGCTTTTAGCATTGATGATAAAAATATACAACTGTTTTTCTCAATTTTTTCGTTTTTAGCGTTGTTGAAATAATAAATAACTGTTTTTCTCCATTTTATCGCTCTTAGTATTCCTGATAAAAATATATAACTGTTTTTCCTCCATTTTTTCGTTTTTAGCGTTGATGATAAAAATAAATAATTGTTTTTTTCTCCATATTTTCTGCTTTTTACGCCTGACTGTACAGGGTACTTTAACTTTTTAAACAAAATAAATCCATTATTCCAACCTGTAAGTGAATGTGACAAATATGGTACTCACAGGACAGATGACAGGTAAGAGATATCTTAATTGGGACAATGGCAACACAGGTTGATTTGGTTTGTTTCGTTTCGTTTTGTATCGTTTACGGCATATCAACCTCAATGTGTTATTTAATACCAACAAGTTTTTTTTTTTTTTTATTGCTGGTAATATTTTTTCCAAAATTTATTGCTAGTAATATCTTTTTTTTCAGAAATGTCTTGCTGGTAATATTTTTTTCCATAAATGTATTGCTGGTAATAATTTTTTTCCATAAATGTATTGCTGGTAATATATTTTCTTCCAAAAATGTATTTTCTAAAATATATATCTGGTAATAATTTTTCCAAATAATATTGCTGGTATTAAAACCTATCTTTATACTCTCATAGTGTTTTGATCCCTTTTGGATGGTTAAATATTTACCCATAGCTGGGTAACAATAATAATGGGGAGGAGAAGAAGAAGAAGAATAATGGGGAGGAGAAGAAGAAGAAAAATAATAAGTGGGGAGAAGAAGAAAAAGCAGAGGAGAAGAAGGAGGAGGAGGAGGAGGCAGGAGGAGGAAGAGAAGAATAAATGGGGGATGAGGAGGAGGTGAAGAAGAAGAAGGAGGAGGAGAAGAATTAGGGGAGGAGGTGAAGAAGAATAATAATAAAAATAATAAGGAAGAAGAAGAAGAAGAAGAAGAAGGGGAGAAGAAGAAGAAGAAGAAGAATAAGAAGAAAAGGGGGAGAAGAAGAAAAAGAAGGAGAAGAAGGAGGAGGAGGAGAAGGAGGAAGAAGAGAAGAATAAATGGGGGATGAGGAGGAGGGAAGAAGAAGAAGAAGGAGGAGAAGAATTAGGGGAGGAGGTGAAGAAGAATAATAATAATAAAAAGGAGAAGAAGAAGAAGAAGGGGAGGAGAAGAAGAAGAAAAAATAAGAAGAAGAAGAAGAAAGAAGAAGAAAGAAGGAGGAGGAGAAGAAGAAGGAGGAGGAGGAGGAAAGAGAAGAATAAGGGGAGGATGAGGAGCAGGTGAAGAAGAAGAAGATGAATAAGAAGAAGGAGGAGGAGAATAATAATAATAATAATAATAATAAAGGGAAGGAGGAGAAGAAGACGAATAATAAGGGGGAAGAAGAAGAAGAAGAAGAAGAAGAAGAAGTGGTAGCACAAAATTTCGATTACTCGTTTGGTTAGATATTCGGGGGCTATTTTCCGTGTAGAAGCTTTGTTTCCATGGCTACCGCGTCTATTAACAACATTTTGCTCCGTTGTACATTTGACAATCCGTTCAGTTATAATAAAATTTAAGAGGTAGTTTCGTTTTGTAAGTAAATTAACTGTAAATGGATCCCTCGACAGAAGCCAAAACAAATAGGTTCATAATACGCGATGTCTTAAAATTTATAAAAATAAAATTTTAATCTGCAATCCGGAGTACTTAATCAGTAACATGTGAATAAAGAAGTCCGAATTACGAATTTAATCTTTTTTATTTTTACATTAAAAGAAATCTCGTGTTATAAGCTGGCTTTTACTCAGAGATCAATTTATGATAACTATAAGTTTATATATAAGTAAACTGGATCCTAATGTATATATTTACATATGTTTTACAAAAACTAATATGTTTTTCTATTCGTGATCTGGAATGCTTAATCTATAGTAATACGAAAAAATCTTAAAAAATGATTTTTTGGATTTAGGTCAAGCTCAAACCACCTCCATAAAGATAAAAAATGTGATCAGGAGATATATAAAAATGGAAAGGGGCGCGAGACAAGGTCGGGTCTTCTCGCCGGACCTATTCAATCTATACAGCGAGGCAATTATTAGAGAAATGGAAAGCCTACCAGGATTCACCGTCGCTGGACACAATCTTAACAACATGAGATACGCAGATGACACTGTGCTGATAGCAAACACTGAAAGGAAACTACAAAACCTCATATAGAAGGTAGAAAAAGAAAGCGAGAAGAAAGGACTAAGCATAATGTACAAAAAGACAGAATGCATGGTCATCAGCAAGATGAGCCCGAAATACGATTTATAGGTTGGAGACGCTAAAACCAAGGAAATGCGGAAATTTAAATATTTGGGAAGTGTTGTGGCATAGGACGGTAAGTGCGACGCTGTGACCCGAAGACCTATTGGGATAGCCAGAGACAGATTCCGAAAGCTAGGTAGAATATTACGAAACAGAAGGATTACATGAGTAACAAATAAAAGATTACTGAACTGCTACGTGATATCTGTCCTTCTTTACGGCAACGGATGTTGGACGGTCTCCTCTAAAAGATAAAGAAGGGACTCGAGGCAACAGAGATGTTGGTCTACAGGAGGATGCTAAGTATACCATGGGCCGAACATGTGAGCAAAGATGAGATATTGGAGAGGATGCAAACAAAAAGAAAACCCATACTTAACATAAAGAAGAGGCAGCTGAAAATTCTGGGACACCTAATGAGAAAGGACGGCTTGGAAAATTTGATACTCACATGGCGGATAGAGTGAAAGAGAGACAAGGAAAGCAACGCGCTACATGGTCAATGGGCAAGTGGACGGCAGAATGGGGCCTGGGACACGACACAGAAAAGAAGATTGAAAAAGCCATTCCATTATTCTAATCACTTTCTTCTTGGACCATAACAAAACGGCTCTCGTGGTATGTACAGAATCGTTGTTTTGTTGGGAGATGAATCGTCTATCTTGTTTTAAGCTGTTTCTTTGTATAGTTCCAGTAGTAGTAAACGTCTTTTAAATGGTGTGAACACAATTCCTGGAAATTCCTAGCAACTTGACCGATTCTTGTTGAGTCATCTTAAAAGTTACAACCTCAGCTTTGTTTTAGCAGTCGTTTTAGACATGAATTTAGAGTAAAAAAATTCAAACTAATGTTCAACTACAATGTCTTGCAAAGTTACATTCCACTAAAATTAATCAAATGGAACAATTCCGACTTAGAAAGATTCTATAATATCATGATTTTATTGTCTCAGAACTGTCATTGACCCAATAGTTTTGCAGAGCCTCTTCTTCAGCTTCATGTTGCTTAAAGCGATGAATCATTAGTTAGACGGCGCTCAGGAAAACGCAACAACTTATTTTCCAATCCACAAAGTCCACAGTTACAACTGATAAAAGCATACCACTAAATAATCTTAACTTCATATGTAGTTAGTAAAAAAAATTGCATACCAGTATATATATATATATATATATATATATTATAAATTAATTGATTTAAAATATGTTTTTTTTCGCTACACAGTTCCAACCATGTTTCAAAAATAGAAGCTAAAAACCCCGAATTTAATTTTGCAATTAAATTAAAAGCATTAGTTCCATTTCATCTTCAAGCGAATTTTGGAGTAACTTTTAAAAATTACCGGGTTTTAAAGACACAGCTAAAACCACGTTTCCATGGTTACAGAATATTCTACTTAAATTGAACAAGGGATGTCTAGATTTTCCTTATGTCAGTATCATTGTATCAGTTATTAGCTGCAATTTGGTAAGGGGTAGGGATGTATTTTTAAAACACATCCCTACCCTTTAATTTTTTAATTTAATTGAAAAAATTAAATTGGGGTTTTTATTTTCTTTTATTTTTGAAACATGGTTAGAACTATTCGAAAAAACATATTTTAAATCAATTAATTTATAATATTAATATCTGTAAATTTACATTGAGCACTATTTTGTAAAAATAAAAATATCTATAAGAACAAAGGATTTTTATATCTTACTGTTCTTTATATTTTTTTTATATACATACATACATATATATATATATATATATATATATATATATATATATATATATATATATAAGTTATGAAGAACTTGGTAATCCGTATGGGGAATCCCAAGGAGGATGAAATTGAGAGCTCAATGTAAATCCAGATATAATATTTCAAAAAAACAGACCACTTTAAAAGGACTCTAGTGAAAAAATCATTCCCTGTAATTTTAATTTTAAAGTATTCTGTTTTTTTTTTATATTCTAAATATTATATATATATATATATATATATATATATATATATATATATATATATATATATGTGTGTGTGTGTGTGTGTGTGTGTGTAAATAAATATTTATCTTAAGGTGTGCTTTATTCATGGAATAAAGTGCTCAATATCAGAGATTTATATTAATGTAAATATAAAAATAAACATGTTTGAATCCTCTTGAAATCTTTATCTATATATTTATATATTTATATATATATATATATATATATATATAAATATAATATATATATCAACATTAGAATGATAAAAAACGATTTTTGTTTCATGCTAGATGCAATTTCAGACCACAGATTGCATTAGCAAAAAACAGCCTGTTAAAATTCTAAGTTTTCATTTTAAATGTTTTTTATATATATATATATATATATATATATATATATATATATATATATATAAGAAGAGAGAGAGAGAGAGAGAGAGATAGATAGATAGATAGATAGATAGATAGATAGATAGATATTTAAATATTTTTTATATAATTAGTACATGATTTCAACTTATTTCAAAGTGGTTATACACATATAAAGAGATGTAAAAAAAAAGCTACAATGTAAGTAAAATAAACTCTCATGAATCAATACTAAACAATACGTATTTGTAAGTATGGAAGCATCCACGTGAAACTGCACATATATTTGTGTAGATACGAACGCAAGTCGATTATTTTGAAAAACTATAAATATATTTATATCGAACAAACTGCGTGATCTTGTCCGGTGTTCTCGCTTTCTAATATTGACCCTCAAGGAATCCATATCCACTCGTAACGCAATCATATACCGACGTGCGGGCTGGTGGTATCAAATATTAGGGGCCAGTGAAAAAAAAAAAAATTCAATTTACTTCGAAAGTCAAAAGAAAGGCCCAAACCTGACAAATTTGTTCCTTTTAGTCAATCCAGTCAATCAATCCGAAAGTTCAGAGATAGGATGCAGAATATTTTTAATCAATGACAGGATACATATATTCTATTTATTATTATGTATATTTTCTCAGCTATTTCGAATCATCTTTTTTGCCTCAGGATATTAAATAAATCTCTTTTATATATATATATATATATATATATATATATATATATATATATATATATATATATATATGCGTATAGGTATGGATAATTTCAAAGAGGATATAATCCAGAGAGTAAATGGATGACAATAAAGCAATTATTAATTAATTTTTTTAAAAAAGAGACAACTTTAAGATTCCATGACTATAATTTATTTCCACATATTTTTATATTTTTTTTATATATATATATATATATATATATAAATATATAGTTGGATTCATGTGAGTTTGTGACACTGGGTTTCATGCTCTTTGCGATCGATCGTCAGGCAAATACAATATATAAATAATAAATATAAAAATTGCATATAAATATATATTTATATTTATATGCATACACATTTTGCATATATATACATATATATATATATATATATGGGGTATATATGTTTGAATATCTATCATACATAAATGAAAACATTATATAAATACATACATGCAACAAACTATCTCTTATTTAACACTTAATGTATTTCAACCTTGAAATTGGCTAAATGTATAGCCGAAAGCGCTCGGAAAAACGAACATTCGGACAGTTTTTTATATAATTTATCATCTGAAAAGAAAAAAAATGTTAGAACACATGAGAAATTGTATAAAAACTAAATTAAAGCCTCTTGTCTGTCGCATTCAATGAAATGTGCACACACACACACACACATATATATATATATATATATATATATATATATATATATATATATATATATGGTGCAGCCACTCGTATCCGATGATGTCAAGTTAAGAAGAGTTGAAATTAATGAATACAGGGTTTCATAGCTTTAGAATTATTCCTTCATAGTCTCATCCTATTTTAAGACGATAAACTATTCCAGCAGCAACGCCCCTGATAAGGAAGTTTTGAGGAGCGTGGAACCACCTCTTAATTGCTGCTGTTCCCAGTTCCACCCTGACACGAGGTGGTAGCACCTGTTAGGGTCCCAGCTATGGGAAAATAGTTAACTATTACCAGCAATACATTTTTTTTTAAATTTTGAAAAAATTATTGCTAGCATTATTAGCATAACAATTTTGAAGGAAAAATATTACCAGAAACAGATTTTTGACAAAACAAAATAGTACCAGCAATGAAAAGTTTTATCGGCATTAAATAATCCATTGAGATTGATATGCCGTAAAACAAAATAAACCAAATCAATCTAAACTTAAGAATACATATTCTATTTATATGAATCTATCATAAAAATGTTGTCGGCATTAAATAACCCATTGAGGTTGATATTTAAACAAAATTAAACCAAAAATTCATAAAATAAAAAAAACAATTATATTAAATAAGAATCTATCCAAAAAATGTTGTTTGACATTAAATAAATTTATTTTATATTGAATCTATTTTTTTTTAAACGCTTTTCAATTAAACCAAATTGGCACTAATTATATTCATACGAATTTATTAAAGGTGCATTAAATAACAGTTGAATATGGTTTCAATTTAAACAAAAAATAAACCAAACCAAACCTGATTTTCATAGTTATTCTATGATTTTTTTCAGACCATATTTTGTAAATAACCATTCTTGAATTTTTAACTACTTTTGTATTGAATCTGAATGTTATACCGTGAAAATCAGCTTGGTTGGATGCTCAATAGTCAGGAATTAATACATTTTACAAATAGTAGCAAATTATTATATCCATAGTTTTCATATTGGTCTACTTTTATGCACCATGTTCATTTAGCAAGTAAATTTTGAGCCGTTACCAACCTTTACTGTTCTTATTCTGTTATGCATTACCAAAATGTCTTTAAGTAAGTTATTTCCTGTTCTCATCCCTGTACATTTCATATTGTCTATATTTTTGTTTGATTCACTTTCTTAAAAGCCGTACATATCAATGTCTATTCACCAAAATTCGACTAAATGTTAAAGTATTTTCAACTGTCATCCTGTTTATAGCAAAGGAATTTCATAGTCATCAATATCAGTCTGTTCATATCTATCTATCTATCTATTATCTATCTATCTATCTATCTATCTATCTATCTATCTCAGTCTGTTGTTATCTATCTATCGCATTCTATCCTTATCTATCTATCTATCTATCTATCTATCTATCTATCTATCTATATATATATATATATATCTGTCTGTCTCTTCCTATCTATCCATATTGCTATATACGTCAAGGGATTTATAACATGCCTAGTTAGTTTTCAAGGTGATACAAATCGAGACTCTCCTAGTCTACTTCGCAGAAGATTGATCTATATAACAAATTATAGCCCTAAATAATAACCCTAAATAACTCACATCTATCTATCTATCTATCTATCTATCTATCTATCTATCTATCTATCTATCTCTGTATTTTCATAACTATTTAGTAAGAATATTAAACAGAACGGGAATTAAGACAAAAAAAGATGGCCATTTGTTCCTGCCAAATGATATGAAGGTCGTCCTAAACGGTTTCTAGTCCGGCTCGTTTAACACAAACGCTGGTGTTCCGCAAGACTCTATCTTCGGCCCTACACAGTTCCTGATCTTCATCAATGATCTTACCGATATCATTAGTTCCTAAGTTGGCATCTACGCGGATGGCACCACTATTTCCTGCTGTTAGAATTTTTGGGTAACCTGTGGTACTAGTGAGCCAGCCAAAATGAGCTAACTCATTTTCAAATCCACCAAGAGAAGGGGTAACCAATCAGAAATCTCAAAATCTTCAATCCAACGTCTATAAAGGCAGCCATTTTGTTTTTCTCCAAAAATATCTTCACTGCCAACCTCAGATATCGAAGACCTGAAGAATTGCTGAACAGCTGCTACTAGTGTTATTGGCGTTGTTCCATTGAACACAATACGTACTGCACTGAATCCTATATTTATAGACTTGGCGAACCTGTCCAACAACTCCTGCCTCAGTAGTAAATCTGGTATCGTTGACAAAAGTAACCTGGCTGCTGATCTCGAAAAGGACCTCTAATCTGTGGTTGACTGGGACAGGAAATGGTTTGTAAACTTTAATGCCTCCAAAACGAAACTGCTTTCCTATCCCCACCACAGAGAACTCTCCCTGCCTCCCATCAGAATGGCTGATTACCAACTCGTTCAGAGTTGCCTTGTTACGTCAGCTTGGTCTCACGCTGTCCACAGACCTGAGGTGGAATAAATACATTGAACCAATAGCATCATCTACCGCAAGGAATGTTGGCTCTTTGTGTCGTTCCAGAAAGTTGTTCTCATCTGAGTCTATCCTTCAAATCTATCAATCAACCATCCGTCCTTGCATGGAATATTGCCGTCATATATGTTATGGTGCACACTGTACGTCTCGACAAAATCCAAAAAAGAATATGCAAGATGATAGGTCCTGATCTGGCATCTAGTCTACAATACTATCCGCAGACAGCATGGCTGCCTCCTTCTGTCTCTTCTACAAAGGCCACGGCACGTTTTTCACGGCACGGCACGGTTCTGACAAGTTCTGACGAGATATTTTCGCTGGTTCCCGGACTACATGAATTTTAGCGAGCTACCAGACTAGAATCACGGTCCCACCCTTTCACCGTCAAAACGGTTAAATGTAACTGTCTCTTCTACTCAAACAGCTTCTTCTACTGCACTTCCCGTCTGTGTAACTCCCTTCCGCTTACTTGTTCACCGATGACTATAATCTTCAAATATTCAAGTGTAATGTCAATCAACATCTGACACCCTGAGCTTGTTCCCCGTCCTTCTCTGTATCCTTTCCTCAAACATGCCTCTTTACTCTTTACTCAATCCTCTGAAACCCCTTGCGTGCTAGTGGCACTTCAGCATTGTCTGGGGGGATTTGCCTTAAAAAAAAGATATTTCATTAAATTTCTGAAGATCAAAGTTGACTGGAAAGCAAGAAACTGGGAAGGAGTTCTACAAGCGAGAAGCGCGAGAAAAGAAACTGTTACACTATTTACATTATTCGGACTATAGTCCTCATCTTTGTCGCCATATTTATCACAAAGTTTCGGCCATTGTACGCTCCGGCCTTTTTCATATGGTTGGAATATCGAACTGAACGCTTTGTTTCGGTCACTGGGGTAGACTGTTCTAGTTCCACGTGCCATGTTTAATGGATGTCAGTTATCAGTAACCTCCTGTTAATTCCCATCTCCAAGTTCGCTACTGCCTTAACCGGGTATTGAACTCACCTGTTTTGGGTCCTCTTACTGGATCTAACCAACGCCTTTATCCACTGTGCCATGTTTCTTTGACGATATATTTCTGAGATGAGGTATTATGTACACTATTTACATTATTCAGACTATTGTCCTCATCTTTGTTGCTATATTTATCACAACGTTTCAGCCTTTCAGTATCTGTCTATATTTCTGAGATGAGGTACACTACTTAAATTATTCGGACTATTGTCCTCATGTTTTTTGCCATATTTATTACAACGATTTGGCCTTTCAGTATCTGTCTATATTTTTGAGATGAGGTATTATGTACATTATTTACATTATTCGGACTATTGTCCTCATCTTTTTTGCCATATTTATTACAACGTTTCGGCCTTTCAGTATATGTCTATATTTCTGAGATGACGTATTATGTACGCTATTTACATTATTCGGACTATTTTTGACATCTTTGTTGCCATATTTATTCCAACGTTTCGGCCTTTCAGTATCTGTCTATATTTCTGAGATGAAATATTATGTACACTATTTACATTATTCTGACTATTGTCCTCATCTTTGTTGCCATATTTATTATAACTTTCAGTATCTGTCTATATATCTGAGATGAGATATTATGTACATGAAATAAATGTTTCAGTTCGACATTCCAACGACATGAAGAAGGCCGGAGCGTACAACGAACGAAAAGCTTTAAGAAATATGGCGACAGATAATGTAAAGAGTGTACATAATACCTAATTTTAATCTGTTGTTTGAACTTCGGGTCACATCTTACAATTAAAAGGAGGTGAGATCTGTCAATCTAGCGGCATTCCATCATTTGAGAACAAGGGAAAAGCTAGCAAACGAACAAAATAAGATATCATATCTATCTATCTATTATCTATTTCTATCTATCTATCTTGACACTCGGTTCATATCTATTAAATCTATCTATTTGTTCATATCTATTATCATATCTATCTATCTATTATCTATCTATCTAAACATTTCATATCTATCTATCTATATCTATCTATCTATTTATCTATCTATCTATCTCACACGGTTCAAACGAATCTATGAAAATAAGTTCATATCTATCTATCTATCTATTTATATCATCTATCTATTTTATTACTCTCCCACGGTTCATATCTACCTATCTATCTATTTGTTCATATCTATATATTATCTATCTATCTATCTAGGTTCATAATCTATCTATCTATCTATTTATATATAATGGTCAATCTATTTTCATATCTATCTATCTATATATATCTATCTATCTATATATCTATCTATCATATCATATCACACCATGACGTTCATATCATCTATCTATCTATCTATGTGTTCATATCTATCTATCTATGTATCATCTATGTTCATATCTATCTATCTATCTATCTATCTATCTATATATCTATCTATCTATCACACACGGTTCATATCTATCTATCTATCAATCATCTATCTATCTATTATCTATCTCAAATATCTATCTGATATTAATCTATGACACTTTAATGTCTCCACCATATCATCTATTTGTTTATCTTCTAGACGGTTCATAGCTATCTATCTATCTATCTATCTATCATTATCTATTATCTATCTATTATCTATCTCACATGGTTTATATCATAAGATCTAATATATATCTATCTATCTCAAACCATGATGGTTAGAGTTGTCGCCTAAAGCTATAAGAATTAGTTCTTGTGCCCAACCCTGATTAGATTCGAAAACAACGTATAATGCAACATTCCGTCAGCCATATTACTGAGTTCCTGTTGTTAAAGTTTGAAATATTAGTACGAAAATATTTGTAGATATTTGGGCTCACCTCTCGTTACCTCTGTTACTAGAATGCTTCTAAAACTTTCCAGGGTTACTGGAAGTTTCTTGTTTGTTTGTTAGTTTTAACGGCATATAAACTCGGACAATTATTTAATTATGAAAATACTTTAAAAATACATTAGTAAACAAGTCTTTGGGTCGTTGGTTCTATCACTCAACAGTTTATCCGCTAGAACGGAATTATTTAGGGTTACAACTTGTGGTATATATCAACCTCCTGCAAGGATTGTTAGGATAATTTCTACTTGTTCTATCCTGACTATGCATGTCATAAAATCCTTGACGTATAGAGCAAGATGGACAGATAGGAAGAGATTGACACAGACAGACAGACAAACTGACAGACAGACAGATAGCTAGCTAGCTAACTAGATAGATAGATATGAACAGATAGATTGACAGAGAGATAGACTGGGATAGATAGAGTGGTAGATAACAATAGGCGAATAGATAGATAGATAGATAGATATGAAAGATAGATAGATAGATAGATAGATAGATAGATAGATAGATAGATCTGTTTATCTTGGATTGAAAAAGAAATTGGGCCAGTAAGAAATAAGCAGATGCCTCACGAGACATACGTGTCTGTAATTTGGGTGAGTAAATGTAAAAATGCGTAGAAAAGAGAGACTGGCTTGATTCGAAGAATCGCCATAAATTAAACGTAGTGTTATTTTGAACATCCAATTTATAAGCTCACTTCAGACTAGAGACAAATTCTCTTCACGAAGGGTTTTATCACATATTCAATAATAACTGATTGATTGTTCTGTTTTAATAGCATATCAACACTGTCGCTCATATGATGACGCAAAGATTTTCCTTATTAAATTTATGAGTTATAAACAATCTCTTGGCCGTTGGTTCTATTACCCCCCAGTTTCGCCTCTAGAACGGAGTTATTTAGGGCTATAATTTGTTGTGTTATTATTTAGTAGATTTGTATACTCTCTATTTCTATCTTCTTGAAAAGATCCCTAGAATGTTTTTTTTTTCACAGTATATGACTTCAGAAATGATGCTCGTTCAAGAGGATATTCATTTTCTTTAGAAATTAATGAATGATATATGTGTATCCTATTCTAATGATTGGTAGGCCGGCCTCATTCTTCGGACAATATCTGAGACCATGATGGCATTCTTCCATAATGTGTTTAATTTTGTTGTTTGTCTGTTAGTTCCATAATTCTTGCTGCTTGCTTTGAATTCACGAGTTTATAGTTGCTTTGAAGGGGTTTCCCAAAGTTAAAATATTCATTTTGAAGCATACAATTGTTGCCGTATCAACTTTTCAATTTTTGACGTTGTCGATATTTTTAAGTACACGACAGAAGACACTTTTTTCTCTTATTAGATTTATCCTGTTTAGTAATTTTACTATTAAGGGCTTGTTTTTCTTTCTCAGTGATGTAAGTACGAATAGCGAGTCTGACAAAACTATGAAGTCGTTTGGTTAATTGTCTGTTATGATATCTATACCTAAGTCTATGGCGATAACTTCAGCACTAAAAATGGCGGATTTGTCATATAAGTGTCTTTGTTTCTAAAAGTATTAGATGCTTTAACAAAAAGGAGAAGAAGAATTGGCTCCAGGATCGATTCTTTTAGATTTAGGGTGTTTCATTAAGACTGATCAAAGTCAGCAGTAAATAAATCAGTGTTATTGGTGAAAATTTTTTTCTTTCTTTATTGGATCATGTTATTTGTCATGGCAAATATGTGGGGGAAAATAATATCGCCCAAATATCCGCCATGTCTTCGGCGGCACACTTCCACTTGATGGTCAAAATTTTTGATGACGTCTCTGCATAGTTGCTTCTCGATCTCCCCAATATGACATTATCTCATCCTGTTGTTGGCTTGTTGGCATAGACCTTACTTTTGAGGTGACCCCAAATGAAGAAATCTAAAGGTGTCAAGTCGCACAATCATGGTGGCCAATTGACTTCACTGTTTCCAGACATGATGCGACCTGGGAAGTGTGCGAAATGCATTTCTATTTGAATGCCCATTTTCATAATCGTCTTTGATAATTTCAACACGTCATTTGATTGTTTATCTTTCCATTGTTTCAACTTCGATAACATATTTGTAGACAATTTGGTTTACCAATGAGTTACCCTCGTATTGGTGTTTTACCTTGTCTATTTTTAGAATTTCTAGATGGTGATTCTTTCAAAAATATAGGGTGTTTCATTAAGACGGATCAAACGTCCGCCAAGTCTCGGCGGCACACCTTCACTCGATGGTCAAAAAGTTTTGATGACGTCTTTGCATAGTTGCACCTCGATCTCACCAATATGCCTTATTATCTCATCCTTCAGCTGTTGAATTGTTGTTGGCTTGTTGGCATAGACCTTACTTTTGAGATGACCCCCAAATGAAGAAATCTAAAGTTGTCAAGTCACACGATCGTGGTGGACTTCGCTGTTTCGAGAGATGATGAAACATGGGAACTTCTCATTCAAATTCTGTTTGAACGCCTATTTTCGTAAAAGGCTTTGATAACTTTAACACGTTGTTTGATTGTTAATATTTTATGGTTGAAATTGACCAAAACTTAAGTGGTTAAATCTGAAAGAAAAAGAAAAAAGAATCATTAGACGCTTAAACTTCATTCATATTTAAAATCGGTCCAACGTATTGTACCAAAACTTATAAGTAAATAAGGAATAGGTAAGTATTGTCCACATATAGTTGAGTCGATAAGCATTCACTTGTTTACGTAATGAGTAAATTCTGTGCTGGTGAGCCAAAGATACGCCACCTAAATCTATTGCTGAGGGGTAAAGACTCACCAGAATGAGATACCCAAAGTGTAAAAGCTTATAGACTCACATTTATACGGCATGCATTTTCCTATATCCAGACTAAAAAAAGCTTATAGACCCTCATCTAAACGGCATGTATTCTCCTATCCGCAGACTAATAAATTGCTTATAGACTCATATCTAAACGGCATGTATTTTCTTATAAGCAGACTAATAAATTGCTAATAGATTCACATCTAAACGTCATGTATTTTCCTATCCACAGACTAATAAAATGCGTATAGACTCACATCTAAACGCCATGTATTTTCCTATCCACAGACTAATAAAATGCGTATAGACTCACATCTAAACGGCAAGGATTTTTCTATCCACACACTAATAAAATGCATATAGACTAACATGTAAACTTCATGTATTTTCCTAACCCCAGACTCATAAATTGCTTATAGACTCACATGTAAACGTCATATATTTATCTTACCCCAGACTAATAAAATGCTTATATACTCACATCCAAACGGCAAGTACTTATCTATCCCCGGACTAATAAAAATGTTATAGACTGACATCTAAACGGCATGCAATTTTCTATCCAAAGTCTAATAAAATGCTTATAGACTCACATCTAAACGGCATCTATCTTCCTATCGGCAGACTAATAAAAAGTTTTTCGACTCACATGAAAAACGGCATGTATTTTCCTATCCCCAGACTACTAAATTCATTATTGACTCACATATAAACATAAATATTCTCGTCTAATATTTACCTTCTCCAGAAACAACTGAATGTTTATAGGCACAAATATAATCAAACATTATTTACCTGTCTCTAAACAAAAAAAAAAAAAAATGCTTATAAACTCAAATACAATCGAACAATATTTAGTTATTCTCGAACTCAGTAAATACTTATATACTCAAATAAAACAACTAATATTTACCTTATTAATTGTCAGTTCAATCACTGGGCCGAGAAAATGGGATCTTCGGATCATGAGAGACAGAGACAGAGAGAGAGACAGAGAGAGAGACAGAGAGATAGAATGTGTACATGTGTGCGTGTTATAAGGTGTCTATCGATCTGAATAATCTCCAAGGAATTCTAAACTTATCACTTTATTTAATTTACAGACGTAACCTGTTCTCCTTCAATGTCTGTGTCTAGAGACATCTCGACTCCATCTTATTTTTAATACTGCTCAGTTGTCTTTCTCTTTGCTCCGACTACCGGCGATCCTTTTTTGATCAAAATGAAATATATTTCTCCAAGTGCTCTAGCACCTATTCCATTGTTCAAATTTAAATTTAATTTAAATCACAGGGTGGCGGGAATTCAGTGGGGTGTTTGTGACCTCAGAGACACCCTTTGATCAAAATGATCTACTATCTTTTGACTTTCACCTTGTATATTTTGCATAGGAGTCATTCCCTTGTTCCAATTTAAATTTAATTTATATGAAAAAAAAAAAAACAAATTTTTAGTGGTGTGGGATTGATCAAAATGAAAGCTTCTTATCCAAGTACCCGGGATTCCCTTGTTCCAATTTAAACATAATTTATTGAAAGGTAAACAAATTTTAATGAAGTCTCCAAAATATATATATATATATCAATATATATATATATATATATATATATATATATATATATATATATATGAGGTTAGGGGGCTTCTATCTGCAAAAATCTGGGAGGGGTTCGATAACAGACAGACAGAGATAGATAAATATATTTGTTATACTAAGACTTTCCCTTTTTTAGCCGTTGTGCACTGTATTTTATTTACTCGGCCAAACTCGGATGAGCGAGCGAGCGAGCGAGAGAGAGAGAGAGAGAGAGAGAGAGGAACCAAAAATGCTTAGATGTTTCTTAAATTTATTTCTAATTTTTTATTTGTCATTAATAATAGCTCTGTTTATTCCCCCCTTCTTTTTAATATATGTATCTGTTTTCTTGGCATTATAAAATTTTGTACCACCAGCAAGCTCCTCAAATTTTATGACCATACCTGAGCATGGGACACATAGGGCCAATGTTAAAACCCATAAAATATGCGATGCTACATATCTGCCTATAAACAAAATATTTCAAATAGTTTCGATTCATCGATAATCGAATATTGTTGTAATTATTTTAAAAAATTCCGACCATATTTCTTATCCTAAAAGTTATTTTATTGGCTAAAGTGTTTGAGTAGGCACCCCTTCCCACTTTTTAATCAAACAATGAAATTAACGTCTAAGATCTTCGAAAGTCTCATTAATGAACATATACCACTTAGTAGGGATTGAGCCTGAATTCTCCACTTCTGGGAGACAATATGTCAAACAGGCATGCCTTTACCGTTCGGCTACGGAGGCTTTTACATCAAGACAAGGCTCAGTTACCCTATTTGAGGAATTTATATCTCTCGTTGGGACATTCCGATGCCTATATCTGCTAATTTACATATCCTGGGTAAGACGATAAACTCGTCCAGCAGTAAGGCCTCTGAACAGAAGTTTTTGAGGAGCATGGAACCACCTCTTAATTGCTGCTGTTCCCAGATCCACCCTGACCCGGGATGGTAGCATTTGTTATTGTCCCAGCTATGGGTAAATAGTTAACCTCTGAACTGGGGTCAAATCCTTATGAAAGTGTAAAAATAGGTTTTAATACCAGTAATACTTTTGTGTAAAAATTACCTGCAATATACTTTTGAAAAATATATATTACCTGCATTACATTTTTGAATAAATAAATATTACCAAAAATATTAACAGTAATAGAAAGAGGCAATAGAGATATGGCAGAAGCAATACCAATTATACAACATATGGAACGTTAGAGGATCAAGTGGTTCGGACACCTCACTCATATGCCTATCAACCAACCAGCCCCACGAGCATACACCGTCATGTACTCTGGTTGGAGAGCGAGAAGCAGACCAAGAAGACGCTGGAGCAACTCAGTGGCAGACACTCTCAGAGCCCATGAGATATCTCTCCTCCAGGCCATTCGCCTTGCTGCTGACAGACAACTGTGTCTCACCGCGACGCCTAACAGCACAAGCGGGAGGAAAAACTAAGCCAAACTACTAAACATGAAATAACCCATTGAGGTTGATATGCCGTAAAACAAACCAAACCAAACCTGAAATGTAAGAAATGCCATTCAAACAATTAACAGATATTTGAATATGACATTACTTCTTATAACTATAATCTCGCGAGAATTTGATAAAGAGAGAATTTGAGAAAGAAAAATAAAGACATAACTTTGTTGGAAGATTCCAAATTAAACCCATCCAATTTAAGCATTGTAATTTACTTAGTGCTTCTGAGTTCAATTCCTGGGTCAGACAGCGCATATCGAATGGGGCGAGAAGAAGTGACGTCATAATGAGGAATGAATAAAAAAATGAAATAACAGTATGATTAAGTAATATCAGTTATCTCCCCTTACAGCTAAATCGAATACGTCCATTACCAGCTTGGTTCGAAGAGCTGTTCTGTCCACTGTCGGGGACATCAATTACCAAAATATCGGGGACATCAATTACCAAAATATCAACCAAGGTGAGGATAACAGTTTCGATGTATAATAATGATAATTCATCGTTTTAGAAATAGTCGAAACGTGATCATAGCAACCAAGAAGAGAAAAACAGTTTGAATGAATCAATGTTTAATAATGAAAATTCCCCATCCCAGAAATAACTGCTTCGTTTAGACTTTAACAATAAAGTTGAGCATAAAACTTGGCTTAAATCAATGTACAGATAATGCTAATTCCTTATCTTTGAAATACTTGAAATTCTGTGACTATAACAAACAAGATGAAGATAACTTTGAAGAAATTAGTATATAAGAATAAACCAAGCCGGTAAACATACAGGGTGTCCCCAAAATTTGACATAATTTCGCAGGCCAATAATTTGGGCAATTCTTATTGAAATAACCTCAAATTTTCACAGACTGCATAGAAACAGATCAAGATTTTATATTTAATATTTTATTTTTGTTATCTCAATGAGAACCTGCCAGAGAGATGGATCGGACGTGGTAGACATGAAGACAGTTTTCTGATGAAATGGCCGCCGTGGTCACCGGACCTATCCCCGTATGATTTCTTTTTATGGGGATATGTGAAGGGACTGGTCTATATCTACCGTCTTCCTGGTGGCATTTATGAACTCAAGCAGAGAATTACTTTCGTACTGGATAATGTTACCGGAGACATGCTACAACGTGTTTGGCAAGAGTTTAACTACCGATTGATGTGTGCCGTGTCACAGGCGCTGCACATATTAAACACTCGGTTCCATAAAAAAATTAAAATTTAAAAACCAAAAATTTGACATCATTTCGCAGGCCAATAATTTTGGCAATTCTTGTTGAAATAACCTCAAATTTTCACAGACTGCATAGAAACAGATCAGAATTTGAGATTTAATGTTTTATTCTTGTTCTGTTTTCAGGTTTAGCCATGCCGTTTACTCTCAAAGAGAAGTCATTTTGCGTCTTGGTATATGCTCGCACACAGTCACCCAAGACTGTGCAACGTGTTTTCAATGCAAAATTTGGAAACATTTCACCAACTGACAAACAAATTTAGTCTTGGTACCAACAATTTAAAAAGAAAGGCTGTTTACGCAAGGCTAAAGAATCTCGTAGACCATTATCAACATCAGCGTGTTTGACAAGAGCTTAACTTCCGACTTATCGTGTGCTGTGTCACAGGTGGTGCACATATTGAACAATTATAAAATCGCTCCCATGATAAACTTATGATGTTCAACATCTAAACTGTTCAATTTCATTGAGCTAGACTTATTAGTTTTCAAGATAATTGTTTTTAAAATGAAGTCAAATTTTTGGGGACACCCAGTATTTCTCCGATATTTAAATTAGTTAGTTCTGTTGTTGTATACTACGCTATGGAATATGCTCGCACACAGTCACTCAAGACTGTGCAGCGTGCCTTCAATGCAAAATTGTATGGGGATATATGAAGGGGCTGGTGTATACCCACCCTCTTCTTGAGGGCATTTATGAACTCAAGCAGAGAATCACCTCTGAACTGGATAATGTTAACTGAGACATGCTACAACGTGTTTGGAAAGAGCTTAACTACTAACTTGACGTATGCCTTATCATAGGCGCTGCACATATTGAACACTTGTAAAATCGGTCCCAGAATAAACTTATGATGTTTAATACCTAAACTGTTTAATTTCATTGAGCTAGACTTAGTAGTTTTCAAGGTATTTGCTTTTAAAATGATGTCAAATGATGTGCAGGGTCTTTTAAACGCAATTATATGGCTTCAACCACAGAAAAAATGTATTGTTGGTCCTTTTGCTTTATATATATATATATATATATATATATATATATTGTCATTTTTTTTATATTGTCATTTTTTTATTAAAATACTACTGGTATTTTTATTATAAAAGTGTATTTTATAGTATTTTGTTTTTGTTTAGGCTTCACTATTTGCCTATATCTGGGACCCTAACAAGTGCTACTACCCCGGGTTACAGCAATCAAGAGGTGTCTACACGTTCCTCAAAATCTCTAATTTTCCAATCAGAGGCCTTGCTGCTGGCCTGAATTTCTGGGATGAGGACTTATCATTTACACTATTTACATGAAGACTATTGTCCTTTTTCTATTATTATTACAACGGTTTGGTCGTTGTGTAAATAATGCAAACAACAGTTGGAATAAACCAGTGCGTAATCAGAACTTTGAAAATACACAAACTCATAAATTAAAAAAAAAAATGACTGGTTATTTAAGATTCTGAATTATTTTTCGTCTTCCATCATCAAATTTTATTACAATTTAGTTCACCTTAATAATAAGAGTCTTTCTTTGGTATGAAATGAAATTGGACAGTGGCTCGCGTTTGGTTATCAAGGTGAATTTAAAGTGCGTCGTGTTTCACAAACCTAACTTAATAAAAGAGTTAATGAAGCTTCAGGCCCTACCAATTACTTTTAAATCTACTCTTAATCTCCATAGACACGCGCCAAGATTTCGATGTGTTTTTAGTAACGAAAACATTGCAGACAAGAGAAGAAAAAAAATAAGAAAGCTTTTATTTTGAAAGCACTTAATACTATAATAAAAAGATTGGAATCAATTATTATTGACTGACTCGGAGTTGGAATTACTATTTTGGTAAAACTTGTTCAATTCCATTACCCACAATGCTTTGCACATAACACTACCGTTGAAAAGTCAGGCATGAAAACATGATTTTCTGTTTTCTTTTCATAAAAGTATTACCTAAAGATCTCACTAGCATTTAGATTCTCTATTTTACAAAGGACCCCACAAGAGATATATCCTTGAATATCGTCCTTCTCTCGCTTCATCCTCCAGGATGTGTTCACTCAATTATTTTTTTATTTTATTTTCGTATTTGCATCGAGTGCTGTTTTCTTTTGTTTACTTTGTCCTCTCTTGGAGATTCCATTCTTATTGTTGACTTCTCTTTTTTTCGGCTGTGCCATTTAAGGTTTTGTTGAAAAGCCGATGTAATAAAATAGCTTTTAGGTGATGACTAGGATAATGAAGCAAAGATACAATGAGATCGAGAAAGAATTATAGTTCCTTAATTCAATAAAAGAAACAATAACGTCTAGAGTCTTGTAAATTAGGTCTAAAGATTATTGTTAATTTACGAAGCTCAAAAGAACATAAGTCCTAGACACATACACTAATTAATAGCTCTGACCATCGTGAAATTGATGGATTCTTAGTTTATGCATAGATAAACGAGGAATAGATATAAAAATCAATTAATGGGCCCTAAACAGAGTAAGATAAGGGACGCCTGAGATAGATAATAACAGACAAGGATAAATATTTTGTAGAATGTCAAATATTTCGGAGGTCGCTTCCTTGTAGCTCTCTAGAAAATACCTACTGTTTTATCTTCATAAGGTTAAGATCAGATAAAAAAACAAACACGAACAGAGTCAATACGTTCAAAGCCTCGGTACCATCTGTGGGTGAATAGTTAACCCCCAAAATGGGGTTAAAACACTATGAAAGTGTAAAAATAGGTTTTAATATCAGAAATACTTTGTAAAAAAAAAATAATATCAGCAATACATTTAAAAAAAATTACCAGCAATACATTTTTGAAAAAACAAGTATTACCATTAAACATTAACAGCTATACATTTTTTGAAAAGAAATATTACCATGGAAGGTTTTTTAAAGGAAAAAATATTACCAGAAATAGATTTTTGGAAAAAATATTACCAACAATGAAAATTTTGTCGGCATTAAATAACCTGTGACGTCGTCCCCCCTGGTCGCAGCGTCGACTGTGTCGTTCGATCCCGTTCGCGACGCCAGCTGTTCGCTCCTCGCTGCTCCAAGTGTGACGTTCTAACCCTTTGGGTAGATGAATACCAGCCTCGTTGTTCCCAACCCGCTTCCAACGCCCGGTTACCAGGGTAACTACACTGATCTCCGGTCTGTCTACCCACGCTGTGATTAGATCTTAGACAGACGGGATCAAACAGGGATTGGGCCGTATGCAAGCCGAGTCCAACGGGGGTGATAACACACAAGATAAATAAAACTCACAAGGTCAAAAAATATTGAAGAAAAAGGTAACAACTTTTTATATCTAATTGTTCGTTACACAAGATTATTCCTACCTCCCGACCCGTTCTTTGGACCGTGGCACCAAGCTTCTACCATACAACTTTAAGGCTTCGAGTTGCTTGCTCTCTAGAAATTTGCATTTCGGGGTGTGGTTTGGTTTCAACACTGGGCGCTGATCTCTACCTGTCGTTCATGGCTGATTTCTCTCGTCGTCCGTGGCTGCAACTAACTCTCTCTTCAGAGTCTGAATTATTGTTCACTCATCTCCGTTGTCAGTGCGCGAATTAACTTCTTCTCTTCGGCTTCGGTTGGACGAGCTTATTCACTTCGACTTGGGTTGGACGAATTTCTCTTCTTAGGCCAAACGGATTCCAACTTTTCTTGCCCGCAAGGGGCGAATGAACCGGGCCCGCCGTCCGCGCTGCAACTGATCTCTGTCGGTTGGGGTCCCGCTTTTATTGACGCCGTAAAAAACTGGGGTGGGTCTGTCGGCGTCAGGGTTTTCTTGATAATTCCAAAAGTCGCATTATTTCTGATTTCCCATTATCGCTCTTATTTTCACCCCTACTTCCTCCCAGTGCCTCTGGTCGAGCGTCCTTTCTCCTCTTTCTCGCATATCACGTGACCGCTCTCGGCTAATGAGATTCTGGTTGGGCGTCTCTCGTCCTTTCGTGACGTCTCCAATCGGGCGTGGCCTATCCGGGGCTTTGTTCTGGGGAAGAAACACCTTGCTAAAAAAACAAAATCCAATTTGGCCTTTTTTCGCACGCACGAAAATGACAATCTCGGCCTTTCTCACCTTTTTGGCTTTTGTCAAAACAGCCTGCCGCTAATTAGATGTGACTTCAGGAAGAATTTTTCTCGTCTTGCTGGCGCTTTCTGTGAGCCAAAACAATTGTTTTCATTACTTTATTTTCGCTCAGGCCTGATAGCCAAAATCTTAATTATCTGAATTGAAAATATCTTCACTTTATCATCGTGGGGGTTCTTATCTTCAACTCTAGAGCTGGTCAGGATCTGTATACAATTCCAGCGGTCACCTCTCATCCCAAAGACACCCCTTTTTGATTAATATTTCTTTTTCCATTGTTCTAAAAAATCCCATTTTTCCAAATTGATAATGAACTTCCACATTCCGCGGACATAAAAGTAGGCCAGGTGTTTTGACCGATTTTATTAATCGTCCGTCTTGATGTCTTTTCCCTTTCTTTCTTTTTATTATCTCTAAACTTATTCTTTCAAATAACAATTTCCATTGTTCGTGAAATTCGGTCAGGCGCGTTGGCCTAGATATCTCTTGACACCTGTTTTTGCTTATGACCGGCTTTTTGCATTATCCATCTCTCCTCTCTTTTTCTTTTTTTTTCCTTCTTTTTTTTTTCCTTCTTCTTCCCTTAGGATCGCCTAAATACAATTAGAGAATTATTCTCAAAACTCAATTATTCTTCGTCTAAATAACTAACAACTGGTTAATAAACCGAATAAAATTTAAATCATATTTCTATGAATATCTCTTTTTAGTCTTTCTAATAATGCAGGGTGCCACAACCCCAAGCAAGGCAATAATGCCACTAAGACATAAGGGGTTACTTGGTGTGGAAGATTGAAAAAAAAGTTACATTGCTATAGAGCAAGTACTAAAGTAGAGGAATCAGGAAAAGTATAGAGAGCGATTGACTTTGCGTTTTATTTTTTAGAGAAAAAAGGGTTTTGGGGGGTGGAATGCAAGGAGTCGGAATAGAGTTCCACAAGAAAGAAAAGAAACTCTAAGCATAGAACTTACGGTTACATCAAGCCAGCTAAACTGTAAATTGGTGAGATTTTTTCGCCAGTCTATGACTAAACTTAACACTATTTACATTATTCGGACTATTGTCTTCATTTTTGTCGCCATATTTATTACAGCGTTTCGGCCGTTGTACGCTCCGGCCTTCTTCAGATAGTTGGAGTGTCGAATTGAACCCTTTATTTCGCTCACTGGACTAGAATGTTCTAATTCCACGTGCCATGTTTAATGGATGTCAGTTAACAGTTATCTCCTGCTAATTCCCCTCTCCAAGTTCTCCACTGCCTTAACCGTGTATTGAACTCACACTCTTTGGATCCTGTCACTGGATCTAACTAACGTTTTTATCCACTGTGCCATGTTTCATCCATATGAGGCAGACAGACACGAACCCGTTTATGCGGGGTTACGTGGAATTTGGGGCTGAGCCTAAGGGCTGGGATTGACCCACATTAAATTTATTTCTAGCTGGGATCTGTTGAGTACAACTCAGACTTGCGCGAGAATTACCGAACTTCCAATAGCAGCACTCACTACTGGATTGACTTGTGACGATCGTGCGCATAACTGTTACCTTATTTCTTATTGTACTGGGCTTTACTCATTTTATCCACCTTGTTTTTCAAGTATATATTCCTATTTGCACGGCATATAACATCGGACGAATATCGTAATCTTTTTGTTCCTATCAATTTCATTTTAGTAATTTTCTAACCATATCTTTAGGTTAAGGGTCACCACTAACATATATGTTGTATGAGAGCCAGTACCCTTTGTCGATTCAACAGCCCACAGATCGTATAGCTTCTCTTGAAAACAACTACAGTTAATCATATTTGCAATCAGTATTCTGGCAAAGATCTGCTTATTACAGATTGGTTCTACCTTGTTTTCAGGCCATTATATATCTATCTATATATATATATATATATATATACATATATTGGGCGATTATATGTATATATATATATATATATATATATATATATATATATGTAAATGCACACACACACATACACACACACACACACACACACACACACACATATATATATATATATATATATGTGTGTGTGTGTATATATTTGAGTTTTTCTTTTCTCCAATAGGTGTTATTTGCTTTACTTGGAACGAAAGTAAAACTAAATCTCATTTCTTTTTATTTTTGCTATGAACTGATCACACGCATGCCGGGATACAAAAAACCATAAACAAATTTGGCGGTATTTCTTTTCCAGTCCTTTCTCCACGCGGTTCCACATCTTCGGATTGATCTGCGCATGCGTGGTGTAAAGTTCATTGCATTATTTTCTAATTCCACACTTCAAAAATTCGTGCAACTCTTTTTCCATCTCACTCTCCCCCTCTCTCTCTCCTCTCTCTCTCCCTTCCTCCCTCTCTCTCTTGTTATTTACTTTCACTTTTATAACACCTCAAACTTGACATTGTAGTTGCTGTCTTCTTTCTTAATTGTTTGTTTCTCAGCTTTTGTCATAATCCGAATTTCTATTTAAAATTCTAGCCTGGCTTGCTTGTTTCATTCGTTTTACTTCTCTTGTTTCAGTTGTTGTTTTCATAATAATAATGATAACAATAAAATCACACCAGAAAAATCAACATCCACCACAACAATAATAATGACAATAATAATGATAATGTTACTCATGAATATTATTGTTATTTCTTTTGATTTTTGTTGTATACAAATTTCTTTCTGGGCCCCAATCAGAGATCTAAGGTCAGAAATGGTATCATGACATTTGATACTGATCATATTTGTAAAGAAAAAAGAAAACCCAAAAGAAACTAAGATTATACAAATTTTACATAGATAAAGTTCTTCGTAATGTGCTATCTGTACTTGGGAGTATAAACTTTTGTATTTCTTGAAGGCATTGGCTACCAGGAATCCCTTCAATGTGTCTATTCGAATATTTCTAATCGTTCCGAGGGCTCCAACTACAACTGGAAATATTGATGTACTCATGTGCCACATTTTAAAAAAAAATTCACTTGTATTTTGATAGTTTTTGAAGATCTTTAAGAATACATGACAATCTGCAGGGACTGCCATTTCAATAAGAAAGCAAATTCTATTTTTGGTGGTCTTTAATCCCGATGTCTGGGCAGTTGGGTTTGATTGTTCTGTCTGTGTGTATTTTAAAGTCCCTTAAAATTGTTACAGGTCCTATCTTCTTCTTCTTCTTCTTCTTCTTCTTCTTCTTCTTATTATTCTTATTATTATTATTATTATTATTATTATTATTCTTCTTCTGCTTTTTCCTTCGTTCCCTAGTTATTTTACACGTAGATTGCCCCTTGCCAGTACCTCATAAATAATAGTGTATTCTTTTTTGATCACAAGGAAAGTCGGAAAAATCTTATCAGATACGCGTTTTTTTTTCAGTCTGAGAAAGAAAGAAAGAAATAATGAAAGAAAAAAGAAAGAGAAGACAGAGGAACTGATAACGCTCTCATGTGTTTAAGGTCTGCTTCAGCGAAATGTGAAACCTGTAACTTTCAGTTTTTTCACTTGTACCCTCTTAATTCTCCATATAAGGATGTGGACTCATACTTACGAATGTTATTGCAATTCTTAAGACCAGTTGTTAAGCTCAAATACTTAACGATACGATAAGAGGATTTCCACAACTATTTTGCAGTCACGAAATACGTCAGGAGCTTATTCAATAATTATTTTATAAATTCTGATTCATCAGAAAATCAAAATAGGGGAAAGTGGCAAATTTTCACGACTACTGATCGTTGTTGATCATAAAGTTTAGGGAAGAGAGTGATTTGTAGAAAAGAAAAAAGAAAAACGATAAAATGTTAAATAACGTTTGAAAATATTTCCATGATATGTCTGTCTTTATAATATTATAAATATAAGAATCTATCATTGCCATCATCATTATTGACCTCCTCTTCATCATCATCATTAACCTCATCATCATCATTATCCTCTCCATCACTATCATCATCACCATTAACTTCCTTCTCTTCCTCATCATTATCCTCCTCCTAGTCATCTTCATCATCATTATCCTCATTATAGTAATCATCATTATTAACTTCCTCCTCATCATAATCCTTATCCTCCTTCGCATCAACATTATTATGCTCCTCCTCAACATCATTATCCTTCTCCTCCTCCTCCTCATCATCATTATCCTCCTCCTCTTCATCATCATGATCATCTTCCTCTTTTTCCTCCTCCTCATTATATTTATCCTCCTCCTCCCCATCATAATCATTATACTCCTCCTCATCATCATTATCCTTTTCCTCATCATCATCATCATTATCCTTTTCCTCCTCATCATCATCATTATCCTTCCCCTCTTCATCATCATCATTATCCTCCTCCTCCATTAATTTATCATCATCATCATCTTCATCATCATCCTCGTCATAATCATCATTATCCTTCTTCTCGTCAGCATCATCCTCCTCTTCAGCATCATCACTATAACTCTTCTCCTCCTCATCCTTCTCCTCCTCCTCATTATTACCCTCCCCCTCATCATTATCATTATCCCCCTCCTCTGTATCCTTATCATTAACCTCATCATCATATCATCATTATCCTCCTCTTCCTCATCATCATCCTCCTCCCTATCATCTTCACCATTACCTTCTTCATCATCATCGTCATTATCGTTCACATCATCATCATATCATTATTACCCTCCTCATAATTATCATCATTCTCAACATCATTATCCTCCTCCTCAATATCATTATCCTCAATATCATTATCCTCCTCCTACTCTTCCTCATTAAGTCCCCCTCGACAAAATGCGGGCCATGTTGGAAACTGTGACATGTCTCTTGCCATTCTTACTAATCTTCTAATTCTGTAGCTAGTCCATGTTTTGATGAGGTTCTGACCATATCTATGCTGTCTGCCCAACGCTCTTCTTCAGTAGATTTCCATCTCGTGACCGAATAAATAATGTTTTTAGGATGGAGAGATAATTGTCGATGGCCGATTTCTTGCAACACCTAATTAGTTATCCTCTTATCGGTCTCTGATATTCGGAAGATACGTCGATAGCGGCACATCTCAAACGCCTTGATGATTTTCACGCTAAACGCCTTCAGATACAGAGCGCAGGTGCATCATTTTTGGAAGCGCAGACGTGTCTGAAAGTTAATCTTCCCGTTCGCCAATAGCTTCTTGAAATTCGTGAATTGGTTTTTAGCTATTGCCACACTCGGCCTGATTTCTTTATCACAACTGACCCAGTCTGTTATAAGGGAGCCAAGGTAAACGAATGCATACAATCCTAAATAAACAAATATTAGTAGAAACGTCTTTTATATATATATATATATATATATATATATATATATATTAAGACATTTTTATGTTTAACAACCTTTATATAGATAAAATATCTAAGTAAATGCTCTGTTTATAATAAGCAGTATTAAATAACATTTACCGGTCTGAATGCCCATGAAATTTTCATAGAAAATATTCGTCCTCCGGCAGAAAGAACCTGTATTCTATACGGAACCGTCATGCCACGTGACATGCTTTTATCGATTTCGCCAGACATGACTTGGATTAATGCTGTGAACGTTGGAATTTATATATTACTTTCGTTCTCATCACTTCGGATATAGATCTATATATATATATATATATATATATATATATATATATGGATATATATATATATATATATATATATATGCATACTCAAGAAATCTTAATAAAGAATGTGTTCTCTTGGTGAAACCACACATATATAGTTATCCATATACAAGCCTGTTTCGCGGTATCCCAGCTCATCAGTGTGTCTAGACATCCAACTGCTTCCAGCCGAGATCGAAAGCCGACCATTTAGCATCAATTATAGCTCCTACCCTAAGCTATCGGCGTACACTAGAGTAAGAACATTTTTAACCTGCTATATACGGATATATACAAACACCAGCAGCCAGAGCGATGCGTTAATAGGGGGGGGTATTGTTTTAAAATTACCTTTTCCTCTTTTCTCGATTGAAATACAAGAGCGTATCATTCTCACTATTAAAGTTAATATATATAGGGATATATATATATATATATATATATATATATATATTATTATTATTTAAAAAATTATAACATAAGTATGTTATAAAATCATCACTAAAAATAGCCATTTTGTTTCAACACACTCCGGTGTCTTATCAAGTGATGATGTTGAAGATAAAATAAAATAAATAATATATATATATATATATATATATATATATATATATATAAGAAAGAGAGAGGAATAGGCGTGAATAAAAATATTAATACAATAAAACAAGAATTAAGCGATCTTCGACACGGCTCTACAAATTTAAATAAATATCTATTATAGAGTATTTAATTTCTTTCAAACTGACAGAAATTAATTACAAATATTCTTTAGGAAACAACTTCATGCGAACTATTTTGTTTCTCTTTCTTTACAATAGAACATATTCATTTGCGTTACTATAGTCGAAACGGAATCCCTATGTAAGAATATGCGTGTCACGTATTTACATCGTTTTATGTATGTGTATAATTTTATAGCAATTGGTAGCTGATATGAAGTGACCAAGACGACGTTATTGATACCACTGCTAAAAATCTGTGTTGTTGACAAATAATTTGATTCGTTTTTTTATATGTCAGTATCACTAACCATTTTTGGTAATAAGGTATGCCCGAATAAATATGTAAATGTGTGATTAATTCGTTAAGTTTGAAAATTTCAGTTTTTATAATAACGAACCACCGCTGTTCTAAGGTTAACTGAAAAAATAAATTTTGCGAACTAAAAATCACTGTTTCTACAACAAAACATCGGATACAGAAGGACTAAAAATATTCCCAATTTTTAAATCTCCATTTTAAGGAAGGAAAATATTGTTGATCATTTTCTGAAGTCATCATCCAAACATTTTTTTGTAGACGACAAATATTAATTGTCTCAAAATTCAAAGACAGTCGCGCGTCACATATGACGTTGCTGATTGGTTAATATATATGAATAGAGAAATTCAAATTTGGAACCGCCAAAATGGAAAAAAATGCATTCATTTTTTAGTTTTAGTAATATAAGTTAAATTATATATCACTTTTTACAATTCTATAATGGGTTTCTACACATCTATCTATCTATCTATCTATCTATCTATCTATCTATCTATCTATTATATATATATATATATATATATATATATATATATATATATATATACGCAAGTGTATGTGTGTGTGTGTGTGTGTGTGTGCGTTTGTACTTATACGAGGGGTACTGAAAATTTGTCAGCCCATATAAGATCTTTAAATTTATCTGATGTTAGATCTTGGCAAATTGGGCTGATCGAAAGCTTCCAAGTGCGTAAAAAAATACAACTTACCTTTTTTTTTTTTTTTTTGCAAAGGCGGGAAGCAATAGGTTACAGAGAGTTAGAGTGAGACATATGACGTCGCTGATTGGTTAATATATATGAATAGAGAAATTCAAATTTGGAACCACCAAAATGGAAAAGAATCCATTTATTTTTTAGTTTTAGTAATATAAGTTAAATTTGTATCATTTTTTACAATTCTGTAACTATCTATCTATCTATCTATATATATATATATATATATATATATATATATATATATATATATATATATATATACGTAAGTGTATGTGTGTGTGTGTGTGTTTATGCGAGTGATGCTGAAAATTTGTCAGCCCATATAAGATCTTCAAAATTATCTGATGTTAGATCTTGGCAATTTGGGCCGATCGAAACCTTCCAAGTGCGTAAAAAAATACAACTTATTTTATTTTTTTAAGCGTTTCATTCCAAGCAAGGCGGTAAGCCACTAGTACGCAAGCGGTTACAAAGAGTTGGAGCGAGAGCAGATAGGAGTGATAGAGGAAAGGATGAAGAGAAGGATAGGGGATAGATCATGGCATCTGGAGACGTTGATTGATATTACATTTGAATAGTTGGAGATTATAGCTATCAGGGAAACAAGAAAAGGGGAGGGAGTTCTACAGACGAGAGGTGCGAGACATGAATCTATTGGAGTAGAAGAGGTGGCTACATTTAACAGTTCCGACAGTGAAAGGGTGAGAGCGAGTTGCCAGCCTAGTAGAACGCTTAAATTCTTGAAATTTGGGAATCAGCGAAGGCAGCTCATCGGAGCAGTTACCATGAAAGTATTTGTAAAAAAGACAGAGGGAGGCGATGGCATATCTGTGAGAGGGCGACTGTAGACTAGATGCCAGATCAGGGCCAAATACAATGCATATCCGTCTCTGGATTTTATCAAAGACCTTGAGACAAACAGAAGTGGCTTCAGGCCATATATGGCAGCAATACTCCATGCAAGGGGGGGGATGGTTGATTTGTAGATTTGAAGGATCGACTCCGGCGAGAAGGAAATTGATTAAATCCATAATATTTTTATATTTAGTTATCTTGATGTCGTAGAGTAGTTTTCACAGTGGAGGCTTGTATTTCGCTAAGTCGGTCCTAATTACAATCTAGTTGTAATGGATGATTCTTCAATGTCCGACATCGACTGACTCACTCAACTCCACTGAGCCCAACTCGCGACCGCTACTACTACTACAACTTATTATGTGTGGGGGAGTCTATTAATAATAGAATAGGTACGTTCAGGTATAACACTCGATAAAACTTTATTTTTGATGGCTACACATATTCATGTATATGTTCTGTTTTATTCAGCCGGAGGACGCATATTTTTGTAAAAAGATTTCTCGAATATTCAAGCAGGTAGATGTAGTTGAATAAAAGACAATGTTTAATCAAAAAACGGTGCATCTACGCGAATACCAGTATCCGTAAAAAAATAACATTTAAACAAAATAAATATAAATATATGGCGGATTTATTCCATTTCTTAAAAATAAATTTTTTTAAGTTAGGATACAAAAAAAGACAGCACATATATTTCAGGAGAATCGGCAGAGATTGTATGTTCAAAAGCACTATTTTGTGATTAGTAAACAATAATATATATATATATATATATATATATATATATATATATATATATATATATATAAATATAAAAAGTCAAAAAATATTCCATGGTTATAAATTATTACATTGGAATCGTAATCACGATCCAAATCATCAGACTTACAAATTCAAAAATCGTGATTACGATTCCAATGCAATAAATGCAATAAATTATAACCATGGAATATTAGTGTTTGAGCCTTTTATATGATATTCATACTATGTCCCAGATATTGAGTTCTACCTAGATTCTATCCTCTTGGAAATTTATATATATATATATATATATATATATATATATATATATATAAGAAACAGTATACAAAACAGTAGAGAATAATGTTATAATTATTTTCTTTTTTAAAGATATGATTCCATCTCGACAGAGAAATGTGTATGTTTCAAAACTGAAACAAAAGTTATAAATTTAATTATAAAAATTAAACTTAAAACCTACACTCTTGTTCCATTTCAAGCGATTACGATTCCAATGTAATAAATTATAACCATGGAATATTAGTGTTTTGAGCCTTTTATATGATATACTATGTTCAGATTTTGAGTTCTACCTGCATTCTATCCTCTTAGATATACATGTATATATATATATATATATATATATATATATATATATATATATATATATAGAATATTTATAGTATGTGATTGGTATACAGAACAAATTATAACCAACAAATATATTTTAAATATATCAATATAGATGACAAAATATACTTTATTAAAAAATTATAACATAAATATATTAGAACAAAATATGAAAAAACCAATAAATATGTCAAATTTTATAAATAAATATAACCCAAAAAATTATAACATAAATATGTCAAAATTATAACATAAATATTTCAAAATTATAAAATGTCAAAAACAAATATGTCAAAAATTATAACATAAATATGTCAAAAATTATAACATAAATATGTCAAAAATTATAACATAAATATGTCAAAAATTATAACATAAATATGTCAAAAATTATAACATAAATATGTCAAAAATCAATACCAAAATAGCCATATATATTTTTCCTCTGTTTCTTCTATAAATAATTTTATAATTCTAAACTTAATATAGATTAAATTTAAAATTGGTAATTTTTAATTTTATAGTAAAATTTAATATTTATTAGTTAGAATGAATTCTATTTTAGTCTAACCCTAACATTAAAGCATTAAATAATTATTATAACCAAAGTACGTTGTCAAGTTTTTTGAATTCTCATATCCTTGTATTTTGATTTGTCATTCCAGCTTATGTAACAACGTTTCGCCTATCTATTTTAAACTTTTATAAATCTTTATTCTCCATTCAACACCATTACTTAAGAAAACATCAGAAGTGTTGAAAAAAATAGCTATATTTGTAGTGATTTTATAACATATTTATGTTATAATTTTCGAATAAATAGTTACATATATATATATATATATATATATATATATATATATATATATATATATATATATATTAAAAAAGTGTAGTTTGTTAAATACAAAGCTTTCACCACCAAAATCAAATCATATGTCCTGGTCTCTGGGCTGTCGTTTCCCAGGAACTGGGCTGCTTGACCTTCATACGTCGAATACAACGGGAGAGTCCACCACACACACACACACACACACACACACACACACACACACAGACACACACACACATATATATATATATATAATACTTCCGACATAATTGGATATATATATATATTTTCTATAAGTGTTTGTGAGTGTGTATATGTGTGTATGTCTGTATGTGCCTGTGTGTTCGCGCGAATGCTTTCTTTGAATATTCTTGAATACCATTTTCAAATTTGGATGCCTATCTGTATATACGATGACGTATAATTTCAATATATTGACCTGATGTATCAATGCGTGCTCCGAGGTTTATATCCTTCCGAATATACGGGTGTGTGCATCCACAAATCGAAATTAAGGATTGTAAAATCTGATCATAATCTAATTTGAAATTTGCTGCTGCTAAAAAAAAAAGTTCTTCCATCTGTCAGGAGACGAGAATGACTACACCCTCCATGACTATTGACTTGCGTTGAATTGAAAGAAAAGCAAGAAATTAAAAAAAAGAGAGAAATAAAAGAAAAGAAAAAAAAAGCCGAAAAATTTCTTATTTCGAAATTTTCTTTTATCTCAAAGAAAAAAAAAATTCTTCCTTGCAGATTTTTCTTACCTTCCGATTTTAGGTTTCAAATTTTTTTATTATAACGTAACACCCCTCCCTGATTTCAAATACAAAGAGAACCGGTTGTGTGGGTCTTGATCCAACTCGGCAGCTAATCTCAAAAGGCCTTATTGCCCTGGTGAAAATCAATACAGTCCTGTGTGATGTCAATGAGCGAGCATGTGTGATAATCGTGCTGAACTTCTATGCAATATTCCTCCTCCCCTATGGCAGTATTTGTGATGGACAGTTTTCTCAAAGATGAAGAGGAGACTTAAAAAAAAAAAAAACATGTTTTTTCTACAGAATTACACTGAGAAAACACTGTACTGAATACACGATCAGGGAAAAGGAAGAAAGTTTTAAGGCAAATGGGAAAAAAGCCCATATTTAAAATCAGAAAGAATTGAAATTTATGGCACATATAATGAGGAGAGAAGGCGTAAAGAGTTTGAAACTCACAGGATATACTGATTGCAAGAGGGAAACAGCGAGAAACCTTATTAACAATCTTGTGTAAATTGTTGCCAGAACAGGATATTTTGAAAAGCGTAAGAGAAAGTAATTTTAAAGAAATTATAAAAAATACCTGACATAAAGCGATATGGAAATCTCATATCGGTTACATTGATTTCTAACCCTTCTCCATACTATTTTGCCGTGGACCCGTTCCAGATTAAACAAATCCCCATCCCATGGTGTGCCACTGGTAGATGCGTTTTTTTTTATCCTCTGGTGCCAGTTGTCGGCATTTGAGACCATTTTTAAAGTCAATATTTCGAATGCAGTCTTTTAAGAAGACAAAAATGGTTCTCTTGAAAGTTTGAATTGTTAAAGAATATATAATAGATGGTTTTCTCAGGATAAGGGGAAAGCGAGTTCAATCCTTTCCGATAAACATACTTTCTTTCATTACATTCGATTGTCTGTAGATATCAATTTCAATGTGTAAAGGTAGACATGTCTACTGAAGCACGTGTTCCGATTGAATATAAATGAATATCTGTAGAGAAAAAGGAATAAATTCAACTCTAATTCAGCAAAATTATAAATAATGCATTCAACTGACGACAATACATCTCATGCTGTCAACAATTTGGAAAACATTCGATTATTTTTTTAATGTCGGATAGTAGACTAAGTTATTGATATCCAATGTTTTAATGTTTTACCCATGTCAATATATCAGTCAGTCAGTAATGTGCCATCCGTGATACACGCTTAGGCGATCATGTATCTTTCGATACATGACTAACGAGCCAGATTTTTTTCCCCGCAGTAGGTTGCCATTTCTTTCTGTGGTAGACCAGTTGCCATTCAAGGTCTGTCCTGTTATTTACCCATAGCTGGTGGGATAAGAAGAAGATTCATACCTTCCCCAAGGTTATTAGCACGTAAGTGAACGTAATAGATTCGTCTGGAATATGAACTCGGCTCTCCAATTCCTCAATCCGAGCCTTCTCACTATATTAAACGAATATAATTAAGTGATTTTTTTTTTGCTGTTCTTGCTTCGGTTCCTTATGGTCTGCGAAATAAAATTAAAAAAAAAAGACAACTTAAAATGGTCATTAGCTCCGTTTAGATTCTATGGGCGGCAAAATGTCTACCAGAAACAAATGTCCACCTAAAAAGCTATTTTCTAGTTTAGTTTTTAATGCCGCAACACTGTACTGATTCACCACAATAAAAATTGAAAGAAATTTCAAGCGGCCATAATTTCTGAACGATGGCTCAAATGAACGTACTATTTATAGGAATCTCTTGGGTGTATATCACATAAGAAGTGTCTCAACATGCCTGCGTAATATACAATCCACAGGCCACATCTAACTTGCGAGACGACCCGGTGTTGCCCACGATGCGGTTTTCAAAATAGTCAATTTTTGCGTTCATCAGAATAAATTCGGCGCCAGTGATGAACTTTATCAAAGCAAATGTAAGGATTTTCAAGCGCCCTACGAGACTGGCATCCCGCTCCCACCCTTACACCGTAGAAACCTTCAAATGTAGCCGTCTCTTCTACTCCAATAGCTTCATACCTCGCACCTCTCGTCAGTGGAAGACCCTCCCCAATTACTGTTTCCCTGAGAGCTATAATCTCCAACTATTCAAATGTAATGTCAATCGACATCTCCAGTTACCTTGATCTACCCACTATCCTTCTCCTCTTCCTTTCTCCTATCACTCCTATCTGCTCTCGCTCCAAACCTTCCGCAACCCCCTGCATCCTAGTGGCTTTACGCCTTGCTTGAGGCGTAATGCTTAAAAAAAAAAAAAAAAAATTATACACAAAAGTAAAAAAAGATGTTGTTAGCTTCACATTTTGTTTTTTACTACAAGATAAGCAAAAAAAAAAAAAAAAAACAAACAAAAAACGTTGCTATTTTTTACAAGAAGAAAGGTATGTAGTAAATCTGAGGTACCCTTAGTCATTCCAATCGATTTCCAGGATCTTTTGGCAACGTGCCTCCAACTTCGCAATACCCTGGCAGCAAAAAAATCAGTTGTTTGGACACAAAGAAGTCTATGAGGGCATCATTTGCGAAGGAATTTCTACGAAGGTGGTTGACCAGTAAATGGAAAAAGTGGTGATCTCTTGGCGATAGACTCGGGGTGTAATGTGGATGGCAGAGTGCCTCCAACTGCTGCGAGTACACGTACTTTCAATTCTAATATTACTACATACTTTATGATATTCAAATAAAATGCTTTTTGAATTTGGATTTTCAGGGAAGATCACAAGTTTTAAAAAAAATTTCTAAGGGGAAAGAAAGTTAATTTTTAATCACTCAAGGCGATAAAGCCACTAAGTTGCAAGGGGTTATTGAGAGTTAAAATA
Source organism: Acanthosepion pharaonis (assembly GCA_903632075.3). NCBI lineage: Eukaryota > Metazoa > Mollusca > Cephalopoda > Sepiida > Sepiidae > Acanthosepion > Acanthosepion pharaonis. Next base: position 415,418 of record CAHIKZ030002551.1, read on the forward strand.
ACTAAGAAAAACGTTATTAACGAGACAGGACAATAAAATAACATGCTTCAAGAAGACATAGCGATTAATATTGCATTTAAACTTTTGATAAAAGCATTATTAAGGAGGGAGAAAACAAAAAAAGAACAAAAATTAAAAACACAGAAGGTACAATATGGGAACTAGTAATAAGAAGTATTAGAGAGAAGCAATTAATGACGAAAAAAAAATTGCAATATAAGCTCTGGTAAAGTGCTAAATAATAACAAATAATTGCAATATGCACACTGGTAAAAAATGACGGCTGAGGTTTATAAGTGCCGAAAATGGACATGGGCCAGTGGATAAATGTTTTTGTTAGATCCATTGACTAAGCCCAAAGTGTTGGGAGTTCAATACTAGGCCACAGCAGTGGTGAACCAAAAAACTTGGAGAGGAAATAACTGAGACATCCGGAAGAGGCATGGCACGTGGAACTAGAACAACCCCCACAAGCGAGAATTGCGAGGGAAGAAACTGTTAACATAGAACTTGCAGAAACATATAACAGTTTTAATTGTAATATGTTGAGACCTTGCTGCCAATCAAGAACTACGCTTAAATTAATCAAATTGAGGAGGAAAGTTTATTAGAACAATTATCATGAAAATATTAATAGAAAAAGCACACGGAAGCTACGTTATGGCAGTTAGACACTGACTGAAACTGAGATGCCTGGTTAAGACCGATAATATTGCAGATTCTTCTTTGAGTGTGCCAAGAATCGGCTTTCGGCTTACTAAACCAACAGAATAAGGAGACAATTCGAGAATGAGTTATTAACAGAAAACTCTTTTCTAGTGAATATGAATGAAAATGTCAATATTAATGCCTGGTAACACATACGATTCATATACAGAATGCATACATAAATATATTTTGCGTGTATTTACGTACATGTGTAATTTACATACAATTAAGAATGAAATATTACAGGGGGGGGGCATCAGAATTTTAGAAATACCAAAGTGATGAATCGCCCAAAATCGGGTGAGAACTACTTCTTTTGAAGGAACCAGAAACACAGGGAAACACGTGATAAACCTCTATTTTCTCTTCAAAAGACCTGGGACGGTGTATATACGGTGTTTGGTTACTCTTTCCCCCATGAGGACGAGATGTGACACAAGGTCTTTTTAAAGTGGGGACCCGAGCGCGTGCACCCGGGCAAGAGAAAAAAATACCCACAGCCTCCGCAATCATCGGTGGCGCTGGCCTCGGTGCGAACACCGGTCCCTCCCTCTTGTGCAATGGGAGGGCGCGGCCTTGTGCAGCTGTCCCCCAGGGCTGGGCACCTCTTAGTATTATTTTCTCAGTTGCCCCTCTGTCCTATGACAGAGAAGGCCCTGAGCGCACTCTGCCCAAAGACAGAGACGCAACTGAGAGATGATAAACAATGCGTTACAAATTACTTTATAGTAATTTATACGGCGAGGGAGGGTGTATATAATGAAAGATTACTATTACGGTCAGTTATTTATGTTGATTGCAAATCGACACTAAAATAATGAGAAGAGGGAAAAACATTTTAAATATTACGTGGGGAGGGTCACCAGAATTTTACAAATACCAAAGTGAGGAATGGCCCAAAATCGGTTGGGAACTACTGATCAAGAATGACCCATTGAACCAACTTTTTTAACAATAAACCTAGCAGTCAATGCAGTATGATTATTCCATTTTCACGTCCCCAAAAGGCGAAGTTAGTCAATTTCTTAATTTTTTAGACGAATCGACTAAAACTTGAAGGTCTCTTGAATTTTTAAAAAAATATTCTTAACTAAATTGCTGAAATTGCATTTTACAATTTAAAAAAAAATTGTATTTAATAAAATGTAACAACATTTTTTTACAATGTTTTTTTTTAAATCCATATTTAATAAAAAGTGAAAAAAATTAAGAAAATTATAATTGATTTTTTGTTGTTAAATATTGCCTTTTTAAACTAAATTTTTAATAATTGCTTGTTTACAAGCCGGACAAAAAGGTGAAATTGCAAAATAATGCCAACATTTTTATTGTAATTAATTTATAATTTATTAATTCCTGTTGCAGTTTCAGGATTAAGATTTTATCACAAATCACACAGATTTTCTTAAAAATCTAAATCTGCCTTAAAATTCAGTTTCTAAACGGGATAAAAAATTAATAATTACAATTCAAACAGATATATTAAAATCAAACAACAGGTAAGATAGCAAAAATGAAAAGTGGTAAATTGAAAAAAGCAAAAATAGGTGAGAGGAAAAATACAGAAACGTTTACCAGGTTTTCATTCTTCTCTTGCTTTGTCGAAGACTGGAAATGTTCTTAGCAAATAAAATACCACACACCAAAGTGAGCCTCTATTATCAATATTAAATATATACTCAATATTAAGGACGGAAACGAATGCTTCTTCTTACAAAGGAAAGACTGAAAGGGCTTAATAAATATAGTTTTAAGAAATTTCGAAATTTTGGAAATCAGAACGAGCCCGCCTCTTATATTTGTTGTGCAACTTGACTGCACCTAAAATATGACTCTTAAATATGAATGATTTTAAACGATTTAAGAATCTAAAATATAGAAATTCCATTATACCAATTAAACCTTTACGAAGATTTTACGAGCTGTTGGAATCTGAATAAATTCCTACTGGATAATCATATTATGAGGAAAAATTTTATCGGGAGGTAATTCGACAGATTATTTGGCTACATTGCAACACGCATTTGCATATTCTGAATATCAACATTATGAATAAATAACATTATGAATAACAGCATTATGTATAACCAACATTAGGAATATCCATGTTATGAATAGCCAACATTATCAATATCACCATTATGAATATCACCGTTATGAATAACCAACATTATGAATATCAGCATTATGTATAACCAACATTAAGAATATCAACATTATGAATAAACAACATTATGAATATCAACATTATGAATAACTAATGTTATGAATATCAACATTATGAATATCAACATTATGTATAGCCAATATCATGAAAATCAACGTTATGAATAACCAACATTATGAATATCAACATTATGAATAACAATATTATGTATAACCAACATTAAGAACAACAACATTATAAATAACCAACATTATTAATATCAACATTATACATAACCAATATTATGAATATCAATATTATGAATATCACCATTATGAATATCAACATTATGAATAACCAATATTATTAATATCAATATTATGAATATCAACATTATGTACAACCAACATCATGAATATCTCCATTACGAATAACCAACATTATGAATAACCAAAATTATGAATATCAATATTATGAATATCACCCTTGTGAATAACCAACATTATCAATAACCAAACATTATGAATATCAAGATTATGAATATTAACGCAAACGATCATGCAGAGGGGGGGGGTAATTTCTTCTACATCCGGGTGTATCCGCCAGATTTGTTGCGGACCATAATTTTTCTCGTTCTGTGCCACACTCCTTGTCAGCCATTTGATGATATCAACGAATTCTTCATCGAATAAAAAAGAATAATATTTGTATTAGGAAGACCCTGAAATAGCTTTATTGTTGAGTAGTTGAACGACCGGAAGTGCGAGATGACGTAACGGTTATTTAGCAACAAAAGGGAATCGGCAAAAAGAGTTTGAATTTCGGTCCCGGTTGCTGGATTTTCTTTAGCAATCATTCGTCAGCTGTCAATCACAAGGTATAATGGTGTTTCCTTTCATGAAGAAATAGCGTGAGTGTCAGATTTCCCCGTAGACCCCTGATTACACGGGGTCGGTTTTGTCTACCTCCCCGTCTGGCATAGTCTCGTCTGGATTCCTCTCTACCCGAAGGCAGAATATTCGATAAGCCTGTCGCGAGCCTGGCAGCGAACTGTCTGACTCCGATAAGATTTCTGGTATTTATTGGTCGCCCCATTGTGGACTAGATGCAACACAAGGTCAAGTTTATGGTGGGCAACCCGTATGTTTTCCATCCGGGCCTCTGGTCAAAATTTACCCAGCCCCCTACAAACCGGTTTCGGGTAGAGTACTGATCTCTTTTCCTCAGCCTAGTCTATATCCGAAGACAAATCCCCGACTGAGCCATGCCCCCGAAGATGGAGTTCTTGTTAGCCTCTGCCTGAAGAGGTCTTCTGTCGCGAGGCTGGCATCGAACTGCTTGATGCAGATGCGACTAATGATATTGACCAAAGACTCCCCACAAGGATTTGGCACAAGGCTGTTTTTTATGTGGAGCGATTCCGAGCCAGTAGGCTATGGCAAAAATTCCCCTTAGAACCCGCATACACTGTACCGGGTTTGTCTACCTCTTCAGACGAGACTATGTCTTTTGGCATAGATTCGTCTGGGTTACTCTCTGCTCGAAAGTAGAGAGTTCGAAAAGCCTTTCGCGAGAATGACAGCGATCTGCCTGACGAAGATGCAGCTAGTGGGTATTTACGAATATCCCCAAAAGGGAGGATGTGGCACAAAGCCGGTTTTTATATGGGGCGATTCCGATCCCGTAGGCTGCAGCAAAAATTCCCCGTAGACCCAGCATACACGGGGTCGGGTTTGTCTACCTCTCCAGACAAGACTTTGCCTGTAGACATAGCCTCGACCTGGTTGCTCTCAGCCCGAAGACAAAGAGTTTATCGCAATCCTGGAAGTGGAGTGCCTGACGCAAATGCGACTACTACCCCCGACCTCATAACATGGAACTCTTTATAGTATTGGACAAGTTCATAGAATCACTCTTTACTCCTCAAAATACCACTGGCTCACATCGAGTATATCCCGTGTTCTATGTTTATGAGTGCCATATTCTTTCATTTTGACTTGCATGAGATACAGTCGGTCAGAGGCGAAAGTCTTATTAATATTCATTAAGCCTTCAAACGAATCGGGTCTTTATTATTTGAAATTTTATTTAATAGGCAGGATGTTAATAAGCGGGTTCTTTTATCTTTTGGTCATTTGTTGATATAAACATAAATCGATGAATCAATTTTATTTTATCATTCTGCCTTCTTAATCTATCTATCTATCTATCTATCTATCTATCTATCTATCTATCTATCTATGTCCATTTCTATCTATCTATCTATCTATCTATCTATCTATCTATCTATGTCCATTGCTATCTATCTATCTATCTATCTATCTATCTATCTATCTATCTATCTATCTTTCTATCTATCTATGTCCATTCCTTCCTTCCTTCCTATCTATCTATCTATCTATCTATCTATCTATCTATTTCTGTCCATTGCTATTTCTGTCCATTGCTATCTATGTCCATTCCTACCTACATATCTATCTATCTATCTATCTATCTATCTATCTATCTATCTATCTATCTATCTCTGTCCATTGCTGTTTATCATGTCCATTCCTTCCTATCTATCTATCTATCTATCTATCTATCTATGTCCATTCCTTCCTTCCTTCCTATCTATCTATCTATCTATCTATCTATCTATCTATCTATTTCTGTCCATTGCTATTTCTGTCCATTGCTATCTATGTCCATTCCTACCTACATATCTATCTATCTATCTATCTATCTATCTATCTATCTATCTATCTATCTATCTATCTATCTCTGTCCATTGCTGTTTATCATGTCCATTCCTTCCTATCTATCTATCTATCTATCTATCTATCTATCTATCTATCTATCTATCTATTTCTGTCCATTGCTATCTATCTATGTCCATTCCTACCTACATATCTATCTATCTATCTATCTATCTATCTATCTATCTATCTATCTATCTCTGTCCGTTGCTGTTTATCTATCTCTGTCCATTGCTATCTATCTATCTATCTGTATTACTGAAGATTTCAATAACCAAATATCAGAATACTAATGTGATAAAGTGGGCGAGTCTGAAAAGGTAGGAAGCCATTAAGCACTCGCACATATCTATTTATGTTCGATTCTAGGCAAATCAAAACGGCGATTTCATTTCCCAAACCATTTTCTTTCAATATGATTGAGACTAGCTCTGAGCGTTGCCAGTAATTATTGGATTATTTGAATGTTTCACTCTACCGACTGTGAGCACAATTCTGCTTGAATTGTTTATTGAAAACTAAAATAAAACCAGCCTGTCCTTTTTTTTCTGAAATCCGAAAGTACAAATTGGAATAGTTAAAATGTCTTCCAAAACCTAAAAAATATTAGTAAACAGAAAATTTTGTTAGAAACAAAAATTGAAGTACTGAAATGTTATGTAATATCAGTCCTCGTATATGACACTGAATGCTACACAATCTCCTCACATATGAAAAAGAGACTTGAAACAAGAGAAATGTGGTTCAGCGTAACTCAGAATAACGTGGAGCTTTAAACCTAAACTTACCTCTTGATTAGATTTGAAATTTCCACTGCTGCTACTGCTGCTCATATTTTGACTGATACTGTTGCTGGTGTGTCTGGAGAATTGCTGTCATTTATTTTTCTTTGACGAATGACTGATAGATATACACCCGGGGAAGGTTGCAGAGAACAACGGACTAAACGTTGAGATAGCAAGATGAAGACAATAGTCCGAATATACATATTCTGTTGTAGAGAGATTAGAGGCTAACCAAAAATTTGGTTTCAAAAGTTTCTTATTAAGATGACAATATGCCATGGAAATGGCGACAGATCATCGATGGGTTCGCGGCGGTTCGTCTGTGGAAGACGAGTTGTAAGGTAGAAAATAATTAATCACCCACAAGGACGCAGATGCGCTTTTGGACTCTATTAAACGAGTAAGTGAAGGAAATAACAATGACATCTCATTTTAACAGATGTATATTTGCCAAAATTACACCAAAATATCTTGAAATACTAAAGAGTGAATTTATTCAATAAAATCGCCATCAATGAATCATTCAACAGGCTCCAGATTACTTCGGCATCTCCTGCAACTCTTTTGGTTGGTCTCTGTTTAAATTGGTGAATGCTCCCTGAATCATAGCCTTCAGTTCATCTTTGGTGTTACAAGGTGTTTTGTTGGTCTCTTGCTAAAACATGTTCCACACACAATAATCAAGGGGGTTGCAGTCCGGGTAGTTAAGTGGGAAAATTTAGGGGATTGCAAAAATGGTCTGAAACCCATGAATGGGTTATCTTGCTTGTGTGGCATGGTGCAGTGTCTTGTTGCCAGACATAGGTTCTTCCAGCAGCCACCGTCTTGACACAGGGAAGCATTTACCTCGTCAAGGCCCTTGATATAGGCCTCCGTGTTGAGTCCAAGACCCTGGGGGGAGATGACTAGTGGTATAACGTCGCTAACAATAGTGATCATTCCAAACACCTTCTTAATCAACATTAGACTCATCCAAGTCTTTCCGAATCCTTTTTACTGTCCTCATATTGACGCCCAAGCACTGTGAAATGATAGCATTGGACCTATGTTAATCATTTCACCCTAAGCAAGACAATAAAGCCACTATGAAGCAAGTTTTTTCTGAGTATGAGAAAATATAAGAAAAAAGAAGTGGAATCAAGAAGACAGAAGATAACGATTGGTTTTGCATTTACATTTTGGAAGATCAAAGTTAACTGATATAAATGAGAACAAATGGCGTTAGATATTGCAATATATACAATATTTTTTTGTTAGAAAGTCTGATGGCTGACGATATAGATGTGCTTCAACAGAAAAAGAACACGAGTATAGAGGATCAACTAAGCTTTTTGTTGTAGGAAAAACAATTACTGTATTAATGAAAATTAATGTTACCTCTAGTAGATTTGAATGGCCACTATTCCTTTACTGGAAAGCAAACACAACTCCTTGAAACAGAAGCCATAAATAACAATAGGCATAGCTTTGGCATATTTTGGTTATACAAAAAGATAGTCAATGCTAAACACGTGGTTTGACCATCTCATAAAAAAACGTTGGATCAGTGTAGACCAAACATGTTATTGACTTTAACATTTCGAAATTGTAGCTTAGAAAATGTGTGGCAAATGTTAGAATTTACCAGTCTTACTTAGAATCTGATCACAGACTACATGTAACCCAGCTGACAATATTAGCCAACAAAATTGCTCGCATCCGCTAATATAACCCAAAAAGGTATCAAGGTAAGTATTGCATACTTCAATACACAGAACCTAAATAGAAATCCCTATATTTTAAACGAAATAACATATAGGAATCAAATAATGTGAACGTACCTTCTTTGTATAAAGGGAATTAATGTACAATATGTCTTTGCTGTCCATAAAGTCTACACACATAGGAAATTACTTTAATTATATTTTTAAACTCCACAGATTAAAATTTGTTTTGTCGAAAGAAGGAAGAATTGACTTCTGGGGTCTGCTGAAAAAGAAAGTGTACTCAATAAAAACGCCACGATTAAACGCATTAAGGGTGAATGAGGTAAAATTGTCGGCAATGTGGAGTTATTGCCTCAAGTTTACGTGAAACATGCAAGGCGCATCAAACTTTGATTCACAAATGATGGAAAACATTGAAAATGTTATTTGTTAATATACCAGTTCAATAAAATGTTGTTAAAAATTTAAAACTTATTTTTTTCGTATTGAAAACCTTGTTTATACAGGGTGTTCGTAAAGTCTGGACACATAGGAAATCTAATTAACTATATCTTTTTTTATACTCCGCAGATTAAATATGGTTGTGTCGAAAGAAGAAAGAATTGACTGCTTTTTCTGGTGCATGCTAAAGGAGAAATTGTCCTCAATGAAAATCACAGATGCAACACACTTGATTAAACGCATAAAGAGAAAATGTGCTAAAATAGTGGAGTTATTGGCAAGAGCATCGACCTTTGTATCACAAATGAAGGAAATATTTATGGGACGTGTATATTATGATGATGTTTTTTTGTTAAAATTTCAATTCAATAAAATGTCGGCGAAAATTTTGCCTATTTGTCCAAAACTTTATGGACATCCTGTACAATCAATTTTGTTTTCACAGAAATGATTAAAATGGCTTAAAGAAAACCATCCTTCCATTGACTTCTTTTTCTGGAGTATGGAGTATGCTAAAGGAGAAGGTGTACTCTATGAAACTCACAGATGCAACACACTTGATTAAACGCATTAAGGGTGAATGAGGTAAAATCGTCGGCAATTTTGTGCCCACGAGTTCGTGTAAATCTGGTAAATCGTATATGATCATAAACAAATGATGGAAGATGATATTTATTAATATTCAAATTCAATAAAATATTGTTTCAAAAATGTCATTTCTTGAAAATATGCATTTATGACATGAATGAACGGTCAGCTGTATTCTCAAAATCAGGACAAAGTATCACAGCTTGAGGCAGTGGTTAATTAGTTTTGTCAAGATTAGAGATAATTCCGGATTGATAATCTTAAGAACATCAACTTCGATTTTATCCGGAAGGGCGGCATTCTTATTAACATTGTATTAACTAGAATGTCACCGTTCTATGAAAGTAAAGAGCTCAAAATCCAATCTGGCTTTCGCTCTTTTCAGGAGTGTAATGATAACAAGTAAACCACCATAAAACGCCAGGGAATAGCAGGTCGAATCATTAAAAAAATATATAGCTGATATGTTGGGATTACAGTAATATATGACGGTATTAACAGAGATTTACCTACTCATAAATTATAGCTCTATTCAAAGCAGTTACAACACTGAATAT
>CAHIKZ030002552.1:0-42500 GCA_903632075.3 Acanthosepion pharaonis
GAAAGGAGAGAAAATGGAAGATGAAAGGAGAGGAAATGGAAGATGAAAGGAGAGAAAATGAAGATGAAAGGAGAGAAAATGGAAGACGAAGGGAGAGAATATGAAAGGAGAGAAAATGGAAGATGAAAGAAGAGGAAATGAAAGATGAAAGGAGAGAAAATGGAAGATGAAAGAAGAGGAAATGAAAGATGAAAGGAGAGAAAATGGAAGATGAAAGGAGAGAAATGGAAGATGAAAGGAGAGAAAATGAAAGATGAAACGGTAGGAAATGGTAGATGAAAGGAGAGAAAATGGAAGATGAAAGAAGAGAATATGAAAATAGAGAAAATGAAATCATAATGGAAGGCAAGAAATATCTTTCCATTTTCTCTAAAACCTCATCGTTACTCATCTTTTCAATGAATGTTATTCTCATCGACTTTATGTATAACCACATTTCTCTTACCTCAAGTCTCTTCTTCATCTGTGAGAAGATTATCTAGTATTCACTTGCATAACAGTTCAGCAGCCATTTCTTTTTATTTTACCACAATTTTCCTGTTTCTTAATACTTTTGCATAGCTTAAGAAAGGCATCTATTTCAATGCGTCTCGGTTTTAGCTCTCGCTTTTCCATCCTATTTTCAAACTCTACATAGATATTTAAATATTTTTACTTGATTTTGATCTATCAATTTTCTTAGCTTACATCTATTTTTGATCTTTAATATATTTTGGTTTTATGTTTTATGTTTATTTTTATAATTGTTAATTATTGGTGTTTATTTTTTTATTTTATTGTTATGTTTATTTTATTTTTATATTTTTGTTTTATTTGTATTTTATTTTAATTTCATAATTTTAATCTATTATTTATTATTATTCTTTATTATTAATATTTAACTCTTCATTGTTTTCTTTGAGATTACGTTTCTGTTGGTTTTATATTCTACGATTGTTTGGCGATGTCGGATTTTTTTCCGCCACTGCTTAACCCTTTATTCTTACTAGCTTTGCAAATGGTTTCTAACATCTTACTTTAGCTTAAAGCATCCATCGAACGCCATAACAATTGAACAAGGAAACTGTCTTTGAATGCATTAAAACCTACGAAATAATTTCTTTCGAGAAAGGAACGTGTAAATTAGAAGAAAACGACAACAGTTTTGGATGAATAAACAGAGAGAAAAAGACGATAAGATTGCTTTAAGGCTGTGAGTTTGAAAGCAAAGCTAACGAAAATACAAGTAACGTCCTTCATCTGCACAACTGTTAGAAATAAAGTATTTCAAACCTAATTACAGTGCAAATGTGTTTGCTCGCCTCTAAAGATAAAATGACTAACCGAAGTGGTAATGTAGTAAGAATCAAACCGATGTCTTTTGTCTTTCCTTGTTTGGAACCGCGCGAAGTCCGTAAATTAGAGTCTTACTTTGATGTAATCTATCTTCTGTCCAAATAAGTTACTCAGTCCAATGCACAAACATTAAACATAAAGGAAAAGGAGTAATTTTCATTGTATATTTTCAAGAGCAAATGTTTATATGTCCCATGATTTTACTCGAAGCCTGTTTTTGTATCTGTGAGTTGTCGTTTAAGATGTCCTCATTGTTTTGTTTTGTGAGCAACAGAATCTGTCAGTAATATGAATTAAATTTTTATTATGTAAACCATTATTATGTTATTACTAGTATATTTCTACTTGTTACATTATGGTCTGATTACAACTAAATTTACAACGTTTAATATGTTTCTTTGTTATAAACAACACAATTTTGTCACATTTAGATTTTTCAATATGGAAAGGGAAACATTAATTGAAACAATTTCATTTTGCAAAAGATAATTTCAGTTGCTCAAATGTGTATGTTTATATATAGCTATTCCTTTTCCAGGCAAATTCATCTCTTTTCCGGGGCTGATATCATTATATTATAGAATTATCTTAATAAAGAAAAAACTATAAACGCTATTCACTGACTGTAAAAAAAAAAGGTCACTTTGTCTATAAAATAGAAAATCCTAAAATGACTGTAGGAAAGTTTTTTGCAAAGGAGAGGAAAATTTATATGACTGTGATTGACTAGACGACAAAACACGACGTTTAACTTTAAAATTTATCATTACAACATCTGATATTAATGTTATCTTACATGATACAATAATATTCTTTATATATCAAACACAAACAAGATATTTACTGTTTACAATTAGAGTAGGAAGTTGATTTTTTAGTTTTTACCCCAAGAAATAGAAAAGCACAAAAGACTATCGAGTGAAAAAAATTGAGAAAACGTAATTAAATAGAAAGGACAATAAAGAACGGATTTCAAAACACAAATGACGACGTTGACGCTACATTTAAATTTTGAAGATCGTTGTTGACAAGAAAGCGAAACTCTGGAAGAAAGTTCCACAAGCAAGACGTGCGACAGAAGAAACTAGTAGAATAAAATTTACGGATATATTTGTTTCATTTCAACAAGAAAATGATGAGATCCATCTGCCAATCTAGTACTGCTTTTAAATTCGTGAAGTGGCGTTATAAAAAACGAACTGTGTCATCAAAATATTTATAGAAAATGTACAGTGAAGCAACATTACGGCTGTGAGAAAGTGGGAAGTCGAGATGTCAGGGTGGGGAACCGATAAAATTGCACATTCTTTTCTGGATTTTATAAGAATTTCTAGATACATTGTAGAAGCACTAGATTAGAAAAAAAAACATTATTCAATGTAGCATTGAATAAAAGTGCACAATAGTTTCTGATGAGAATAATTTTTCTAGCATGACACAGTGTGTCAAACTTCCTAGCAGCAGATAACAATATAATGGAAGTTTTATTCATATCAATAGAAAAACATTAGAGAGAATTAATCTTCCATACGTTAACATCAACCATGAAGATGAAATGTAAAAAGAAAATGTTATATGACGATTAAAAACAGAACAAACATTTTGAAGGCGTTAAAAATTAACGTCTCTTGCTCCAGTTAACAAGAGACTGGACGTCATTTTCGCTATTAGCTGCCAATTTGACTTTATCGAGCCTGTCTCACTTATCAAGGCTTTAAGCCAGGAGTAAATATTTTGTCATCAGCTTAAGTTGAAATTGATCATATTAAAAAGATTGTTCATAAATTTAGGAACAAATCGGCCTGAAAGATCTTTTAGGAATTATTTTATTTCAAGATTTGATGAGATTGTATCACATCAAATACTTGGTCAGGAAACACCATGACATTTCAACTTCAGAGAAGACCAATATACCAAACCCTGTCAAATGCCTTCAAGATATGGAAAGGCAAGATATCCAGGTTCGTGAGTCTGGGTTTCACCATTTTGTACAAGTTTGACAGATGCTTCCCAGAAGTTGTTTTAGAGAAGGAAAGGCATATTGGTTGCATGAAAGAAGCCTGAACTGAGATGCTAAACTAATTCTGAATTTATCATGTCGATAGTTTAAAAGATCAGGGTGGTTCATCCGGGTTCTAAAAAACAGGAACTACAGAAAATGGTTCCCAACAATCTGGAAAGTAAATGAAGCAAGGAATTTATTGTAGAGCTTAGAGAACAGAGGCTAGTTCAGGAGCACATCGGATTCGCTATATTCACCCACAAATACCCTTGAAAAAAGCATGAATCCACCTCTTCTTCCCCCACGTATGGGTTAATTAGTAGGAATTGTATTAGTAAATCATTATTATTTTTTAAAACTTCTTAAAATCTTGAAATATTTTCTGGCGTTAAATAATCCCCCAAAATGTTGATAAAAAAAAAACAAAAAGTCAAACAAAAAACTTTTTGATTGGTTTTCCTGTCCATTCTTGCAATATAACTGGTAATCAAGATATGCAAAAATCCGTCACTTGATCAGTGTTTCCTGTTTTTTTAATGTTTTGTTTCTGTTTAGTATCTTTTTATTTCAACAGACTTAAGTTTTAATTAAAGGTCTTTTAACTTGTTCAAATGTAAAACTGAGGCGAAAAGTTTGCCTTATGCTAACCCTCTCATCAGCATTAGAAATCGTTACCTGGGATCTAACCGTCATGATTAACCCCAACCAGAAATACCTAAATATTCCATTCACGAGCCGGGCTACATTAGGAACTTCTGAAGCTTGGTTATAGTCCGGTTCACACTCTACTTAATTATTTTGAACAGGAGTTGTGTATCCCTTGTTTCCTGTTTAGGACTGGGTTTGGTATATAATAAAAAAACTTCAATTTACGGTAAAAAATATTTTTACGATAATATAATTCAAAATAACACTTACATAAAAATCTTGGGCCTTGTATTGAGTGAATATTATTAAAAAAAGATGAAGTCTTACACAATGTCAAAAGGATAACAACCTAATGAGGATCTAATACCTTATATAGGCGAATATAAGTAAAAAAAAATTATACAGGGTCAAAAAGAAAAGGAACCTACTGTGGATCGAACTCCTTATATCGTAGTAGAATTAAGTCTGGTGTCTGTTTGTTAAATCTCTACGTATTAAAATCTTAGAAAAGTATGAATATTTTCTAGACTAATTATTGATTAGATACCAGGCTAGAGCGAACATTACAGAAGGACAACACTACACCCTTGTGCAAATTAAATGAAAAAGCCTCTTTAGTTTCCTTCCTTTTACCATACGGCCAGTTTTAGATCCACTGGAATGACAGGGTATAACCGATTTCTGTTTCTTTTTTTTTCTTCAGATTAGGTGTATAATGAAATTTGTTTGGCTTTGAAAAATATTGCGTCATTCTTGATTGCATTAAATTTTTATCACGCCTAGAATATTATTGTCTCGACTGTCGATTAGTTGTCCTACGGCCATTGTCTGCGATGGACGTTACTCCAAGGAAGCGTACGAAAATTGTAACATTGCACGAACCCACTGGCAAGCCTTACCAGTAAGCAAATCAAAGTACTATAGACTGGCCCGGAAACTTTCCTGATTTAAATACAATCGAGAATTTGTGGTCAATCTGCAAGGAACGATTTCGTGCGATGAACGTACAAAGTACTAACATGTGCACTGTGTCATGTTTCATTGGAAAAATACGAAAAAAAAAGTAAATGATAACGGAGTTATTGCTTTTGTTTCAATTATTTTGCACAACGGTGTAAAAAAATCAAAAGACAATATTTTTTTAAAAAAATATTTATCACTAAAATTTCCCAAGAATTCAAAAACAGTTCAATGATAATTAAAAAACATGAATACGCAGGTGGCCATTATTTCTTCGAATCGTCTTGAATCTAATCTCAGACGTCTCTATTTTTACTTTCTTCAATATTGTTCCAGACTATTCAGCTTCAAAGAAATTTTTTTTTTTTTTACAACTGAAAATATAATTTCTCTTGGCTTCTAATAAATTTAAAAACAATAAATTCTCCCATATTTTTGATATCTTTATATATAGTCATCTTTTGTTTTTTTTTTATATATTTACAGTCAAAGGATTATCGATGTCGCAAAGAAACCTTAATATTAAAGATGGTTAGCCATTGTCATGAAAGAAAAACTCAATATATCATCTAAATCTAACATTATGAAAAAAATATTTGACGACATCATGAAATTTAAGCATTTTAATCCGAAAATCAGCAACCTTCTGCTTTCGGCCCTATCTTTTGTAAGCTTTCTTACTTGGCTTATTTCTTTCTTCATTACATATATTCAGTATATCTTTTTTTTTGGAGGTAAGAATGGGGGGTACAAAAAGGTGAAATGGGTAAGGTGGGGATGGGGGTGAGGTGGGGATGAGGTGGGGTGAGGTAGGGTGAGGTGGGGTGAGGTGGGGGTGTTAATTTGTATTTCGCTGCTCTTTGACGTAATTCTACGCTCGTTCAATGAAACTTTTTTTCTTTCATTACATGGATTTTCTCCAATATTTCTCACCAACTCTTTATCCTTTTCATTATCTATCTATCTATCTCGAACTGTTCATTATCTATCTAGCATCTATCTATCTATCTATCTATTTATCTATCTATCTCGAACTGTCTAGTATCTATCTATTTAAAATCTCAAAGTCTTTTCATATCTATTTATCTATCTATCTCAGTCCTTTTCAAAGGCATTATATCGAACTGTTCAATATCTATGTTCGAACTGTCAATTATCTATCTATCTGTTAGTCTGTTCATATTCATTCATCTATGCATCTATCTATCTAGAATCAATCAATTCCGAACTGTTCATTATCTATCTATCCATCTCAGCTTTTTTCATATCTATCTATCTATCTATCGGAAGATCTATCTATCTATCTATCTATCTGTCTGTCTCGAACTGTTGTTTATCTAACTCGAACTGTTCATTGGTATCTATCTATCTTTCTATCTAGTATCTATCTCAAAAGTAGATGGCATCCAATATCTATCTATCTATCTATCAATGTCGAACTGTTCATTATCAACAAATCTCTCTCTAATATCTATCTATCTATCTATCTCGAACTGTTCATTGGTCATCTATCTATCTATCAACAGTAGTTTCATCATGTGATAAAAAATAGTTTTAAGTTTTGTTATATTTGTGATATAAAACAGATTAATACCTAGAATACTTATTATCCGGAAGAGGCAGTTGAAATTTCTGAGGTACTTAATGAGGAAGGAAGGCTTGGAAAAATCTGATAAAAACAAGAGATATAGGGAAAAAGGGACAGGACTATCATGACATACTTAATAAGCATGAAGGACAGGAAGATGGGAGATTTTATGATCACCTGAGATACATTGAATTTGGACTTCATAAAAAGTTTAGACAAAACTCTAAATTTTTCTTCTCTTTAATTGTTTAATTTTGAAAATATAATTTTTAAGATATTTCTAGTAGACCTTCGGATCTCAGTGTGGAACTTCCTGTCGATTGTTGATATAAACTTTTAAAAGCCTTTCATATTTTTATTAATCCACTATTCTGTTAGGAAATTTTATTTGAATATTGTAACATTTGTTCCAAAGTATTTAATTACAGTTGTTTTCAATATTAGTAGCAGCAGTGACAGTGGTGATAGTTTTTGTTTTGTAGCAGTAACTATCGTAAAATTAACGGAACAGGTTTTAATTGAATAAATTGGTAACGTAACTTTATGAAAATCTAAGATAATGAATGAATCGGAACAGATGTCAAAATGTGCGGGTACAGACAAATTGAAATTAATGTTTTTAGAAATTGAGAAAAAAGCAGACGATATTATTTTTGCTTTTTTTTTGGTGACGAGTTTTATAACAAAAGTAAAAAAAAAGTTATTGTTGTTCAAGATGCAGTACAGCAACAGCGTCATTTTATCTCAAACAATTTAAATTAGACAAATCCCGACTCGCCTATAAAAGCAAATGTGAGTAAATGAATTAATAATTTAGCGATAAGTATACACAAGTACGCCACACACACGCACACACACGCACGCACACACACGCACGCACACACATACACACACACACGCACACATAAAACGATATTTAAATTTCAATGTACGTCATATTCAACGAAACATTTTTAAAAGCATATTTGTCAGAAAATAAATCAATTATATATATATATATATATATATATATATATATATATATATATATATATGTATGTATATGTGCGTGTTGACATCCAAAAGAAATTCAAATTTCCATAATATAGGTTTAATTTAATTAGCTATTATATTTCCATGATATTCACTCCCCTCAAAATCTGCAAGTGACGAAAGTATAACTAATTCTAATTTCTATATCCCCCTCTCTATAATCTATTTACATTATATTAATTATAATTTATGAACTTTCCCCTCCTCTAAGATCTCCCCAACTGCCTTTCCATGAATCCCTTACATTCTTTTATCTATATATTTCAAAGTTATTTTTAAACCCCTTTTTATTTCTCTTTTAATTTTAAATTCATATTTCATTCTTCATATAACCGCAAATTAATCTCATAAGGTTAATATTCCGGTTTTATTTTAAACTTCTTCCTTTTAAGACAAATACCTTCCAACCTCCCCTTTGGCCCCTGTCTCGTGCTTTTCGTCTGACTGAAACATTGAAATGGATAAGCTTTGTATTAGGTTTTCGATTTTTTTTTTCTTTTTTTTTTTTTTAGATTTCATAGTTACTTTTCTATTTCTGACACGAACTTAGTTCACACCGGGGAAGTCGTCTGCCGGAATAGACTATTCCCCATATGAGTTGGTTTGGGATTTTATTGTTTATTAATTATTTGCTCTGTTAATAAATAGACTGAGCTATTTTTGTGGATCACTTTCAAAATTTTTCATATTACTAAGGTCCACTTGGATTATATACCAACGGATTTGTACCCTTTACAAATATATATATATGTGTGTGTGTGTGTGTGTGTGTGTGTGTGTGTGTGTGTGTGTGTGTGTGTGTGTGTGTTAGTCATCATGCAACATTACACCATAGCAGAGGAGTCCACGTCTGATTATCATATAGTGACGATGAATCATAAAGATGTGGTCTCGTGTTCACGAATATAATGGATTTCATTTTATGGGCGAATTTTCCTTAAACATCTCCAGTTAATATGCACTGTGTTCAGTCTGTCATGTGACCCTCAACGTTCTATCAACCGAGACCTACCTTGACAGAGAGGACAACTTTCGGATGGCTACCTTTAAGTGAGTATGGATTCCTGACGAATGGATAGACACAGTTTCATTCCACATGTCATGCCAGACGTTTGAGTAAAGACTTTCTGTAATGGAAAAGCTTTCCTTTTCAAAATTCAGAGAGAAAAAAAATATTCACATAATTTGTTAACATGTTCTCTTTCCTCTTACTTCTCACAAGGCCACTTTGTTTTTGTTTTGCTTTTTCGTTTTTGTTTCTTTTTTGTTTTTTGTACATTTTTGCGTAATTATCTCCTTTCTCTGGCCAGATATTATAATGGTCACCCCAACATATATATAATACAACACAGCAATATATTCATATCAGTGAGCGAAATAAAGGGTTCAGTTCGACATTCCAACCACCTGAAGAAGGCCGGAGCGTACAACGGCCGAAAAGTTTTAATAAATATGGCGACAAAGATGAGGACAATAGTCCGTATAATGTAAGTAGTGGATATATTTTAATTGAATTTATTTGTTTTGAATATTGAAAAGCCATTTGGATTTTGAAAGTTTATTCAAGAATTTCTCTTCAGCAAGCTAAACTTATTCATATATGTTTGGTGGGGCTTGAGATCAATGTTTCAATATTTATTACCAATAAACATACATACAAATTTTTACATTCGTAAAATTCTTACATTGTGCAATGTTTACCTGTTCAATAATGAACTTCTCTTGTCCTTCCCATATCCTTGTTTCCGGTTTAAAATTGGTCTTCCGGTTTCTTCTAAAGTCTACTTTAACTCTATACTTCTGACGTCGCAGCCGAAAATTTCATTTACTATTTGTCCCCTTGATAGAAGTAGATAGGTTTATATCGTATCAAAATCTGATTTTATTTGGGGTCAACAAAAAAAAAAACTAAAGGTTTATTAAAAATTTGTTTCGGGTTGGGTTTCTAGTTCATTCCAAAGTCTTTTTCATCATTCTCTTTTACTGCCATTAAAATTTGCATCTTAGGAGCATTATCGCCTTGCCTAAAAATAATATATATATATATATATATATATATATATATATATATATATATATATGCACATTACATTGAATACGACAAAGTGGTTTTATGTAAGTTTTTATAGAAAGCAAATATTGCGATCTAATAATTGTTTTTTTTAAAAATGTGAAAAATGTTCTTAAATCCGAGTGCTTAGTGAGGATTAACTATTTTAACTATTAAATAAGAAATAGTTTGTTTTATGTATGATTTATAAAATGTTTTCGTCCTCAAGGACACGTGGCACAGTGGATAAAGGCGTTGGTTAGATCCAGTGACAGGACCCAAGGAGTGTGAGTTCAATACCCGGTTAAGGCAATGGAGAACTTTCAGAGGGAAATTAACAGGAGATAACTGACATCCATCAAACATGGCACGTGGAACTAGAACAGTCTACCCCAGTGAGCGAAATAAAGGGTTCCGTTCGAAATTCCAACCACCTGAAGAAGGCCGGAGCGTACAATGGCCGAAACGTTGTGATAAATATGAAGATGGGGACAATAGTCCGAATAGTGTAAATAATGAAAATGTTTTCATTTTTCAAAACACAGTCAAGTTGTTGTGTCCATGTTCAAAGTTAATATTATTAAGTGTTCTTTTTTTAGGTTTTTTTTTGAATAAGGCTTCCATTAAAAAGTTTCATCCGCTCTTTGGTAGGTTTTGATTTTAATTCTGTTCAATGACTCGTCGCCATCGCCACCAGAAATGCCAAGTTGGGGACCTGATTAGTCATTGCAGTAAGTAGTACAATGCTGTATTTTACGAGTAGCAATTGTACATTGGCCTGAGATAAATAAATATATAACCATAAATAAAGAAATTCATTTATTCAAACTCATTTTGGGCATTTGAGTAAATGTAAATATTGAAAGATTTTTTTTTTATCATGGATGAATATATTCATTATCTATTATGACATTATTCTGTGTGTTTGTATGCATGACCGCTTCGATTTTCCATATTAGATTAAACTAGTGTTTCCGAAACGGTGCATCGTGCCTCAAAGGTGCACCGGAAGAGGATAACGGGTGAGGCGGAAACACAATCAACGATTTAGAAATAGTTTAAAAAAAAACATATGCCAAAAATAAATATGATTTCAAAATTTATAAAATTATTATGCATTATATGCATGAATCACAGTATAAATAGTTATAAATAATTATTGACCAATTTTAATGTGATATTTTTGCATTATATCAAGTATTAAGAATTAAGTTCCTAGCGTCCGCAAATTGGAGGAGAGACTTATCAATGATAATATCTTGATTTCGAATCAGCGGTTATCTCCCTTTAATCCTCTCTATTTTTTTATTTATTTTTAAATCTACGTTTTATCAGAATCTTTATTGAGTTTCGAGCAAATTCTCATACCGAAACTGCGGCCCATAGTTTGCGAACCCCTGGATTAGAGTATTGGTGTTCGATTCCCGGCTCTTCTGAGCTGGAAGTCAGAATTTAGATAATGCTCTAAAACCTACATAATAGAATTAAGCCTGAAAATAATGCGAAGGAAAAAAAATGGAGGGAACTAAGTAAATTTGATAAAAACGAGAAGGAACACAAAAAATATTAAGTGTATATAGAGTTGTATGCAAAAGAGGATTGAGTATTGTAATAGAAACGAAAAGTGGACCCATTTTAAAGCTTCGAACTTGGAACGAGGTAATTAAATTGTTACTTTAGGGTAATTTATACTATTGCAGATTGTTTGCATCGGCGCAAAACGAATTGGTTTTCACTCTCTGCGCAGAGTAAGGGTGCCATCATCCATCAGATCCCAGCAAATATTTATTTTATTAATCAATTTAGACATTAAGTAGTTAATTAACTCCGAAACAGTGTAATTCTGATTGAACTTCTACTCAGTATTTTCCCTTACATCTTCATCTGTTATCTGCTTTAGTTTTAGTTGTGTCTCTTCGTTCAACTTTCAGAATTTCTCTCCTTTTTTTTTCTCCCTTTCTATCCAAATCAAGGTTTTCGATTATTATCCTTATTATTATTATTATTTTTTTCGTAAATATTTTTACAGCCACTCCGCAAATGATGTAGTATCGAACAAATTGTTTTCTTTTTTTTTTCTTTCTTTTTTTCTTCGATCGGATTCCTGCAGCGTTCTTTCGACTACAAAGTTTTTCGGTCTTCCTGATTACTGGGTTACGTGTGACGCGTTTATTGCTGAATCTCTTTAATGGTACTATTTCTATTGATTCATTCAAATCGCCTACTTTTTTATGAGCTTCCATATTTGTTATCATATTTTCATCCCGATGGGAGAATCGTCTCTCCTTTTTTTTCCCCTTCTAACCCATACCTATTTCTATATTTTCTCAACCGACAACATTGAATTATGGAATATCACCACCAATGCATCCTCCGTAGAATCAATATATCTGACAACAACGACCTTTTCCTTAGTCTACGGAAAATGAAATTATATCTTCCGGACTTAAGTGCCGACAGGGAAGCCTTTTGTGCAGACTTCCAATCCGGAAAATCAATTTCTTCTTTCTAAACTTTTTAGATATTTTATGGGTTCATCCTGATTGTTTAAATTAATTTTAAAATTGTATTGGTTTCCAATTTCTGGTGAATAAAATTTGATCGGCCGAAGGTGCTACGAATTTTAATGTGGAATCGTATACGGATAGATGTGGAAAGAAAGAACGTTATTAATGTATACCCTTGTGCAAATTAATTAAAACAAAACGAATAATTCCGTTATTATTTACTTTTCTTCATATTTTTCCAATGAAACATGATCCAGTGCACGTGTTAGTACTTCATATGTCAATTCCACAAAGTCCTTCCTTGCAAATTGACCACAGATTCTCGATTAGCTTTAAATCAGGAGAGTTTCCAAGCCAGTCTATAGTACTTTGATTTGCTTACTGGTAAGGCTCGCCAATATGTTTGTGCAATGTTACAATTTTCGTACGCATCCTTGGAGTAACGTCCACCACAGACATTGGCCGTAGGACAACTAATCAACAGTCGAGACAATAGTGTCTGGGCGTGATGAAAATCTGATGCAATCACGGATGACGCAAAAATTTTTCAAGGCCAAACAAATTTCATCATACTTTTTAAAAATAGATTCATATATTATTTACTGAAAATGGCCTAATCTGAGAAAAAAAATATAAATCAATTATACCCTGTCACTCCAAGGGGGCTAAAACTGTACGTTTGGTGAAGCAAAGGAAACTAAAGCGGCTGTTTCAATTAATTTGCACAAGGCTGTAAAAGATATTCTTGTAGACGATTCAAATATAACGAGACAGTAAATAATTAAACAGAAAAAGAAAAAAAAAGTTCCCTTTCACCTAAAACAAAAATACATTCATGAGATACACATGTGGTATTTGCATGTAGCAATATAATAAGATAAATTTGGAAACTATTCAGCTACGCGTTTCGCGTCCTAGAATAGGCGTCCTAAGAAAGGAATGAGAAACCAACCCTCGAAAAGCGGTCGAAATATCGGAATGATGTAATCGTCTATATGCTGTGCCCCTTCAAGTAATGGGCGATCATGGCTCTCCACAACTTTCTATCCCTCGTAGCTCAAAGTAATATGTGTTTCCTTACTATATATATCTCAGTCACTGTTCTGCCATGCATTTACACAAGCTCTTTAGATATGTTACTCGTTGTTTGCGTCTGTTCTTTTGCTTTGAATATGGCCTGTGGGTATCAAATTTTCAAGAATTCTTTCCTCATTAAGTGTCCAACAACATTAACTGTTTTTGATACTGAGTATAAATGCCCTTTTGTTTCCATTTACCTTAAGCTTCATCATTGTTTACATGTTCCAGCAATGTTATTCTCATCATCCTTCTGTAGAACCACATCTGCTATATCAATTCTTTTCATATGTGAGAAAATTGTCAAGCATTCACTTTTGTAGATAAGGATTGAAAAAAACATAACAGTTCAGCGCACTTATCTTTCTAACGAAAATTTCCAGTATCTTAATATTATGTTTTACTTTTGAAAGACATTTTTTGCTATTCCAGTGTGTCTTCTGATTTTGATGTAATATTTTCTGTCATCTTTTAAACATTCCCCAGATACTTGAGTTGTATTTACTTGGTTTTCGTATCTCGCATCTTGGTATTTTTTTTCTGTTGCTGACAAATATACATTCTGTCTTCTAACAATTCATAGACAGACCTTTCCTGTCACTTTTATTTACAACGTTGTCTTAAAGTTCCTGCAGTTTTCTTCTACGTCATTTAAATAATAAAAAAAATTACTTTTTCCTTATGACTCATCACCGCCAACACAACGCCGCCGACTCAGCACCAGCCAATCCATCTCCGTGACAACTCACCACCATCGCGACGACATACAAACTATGAATTTTTTTTCGACTATTTAAAATCAAGTAGAAATAATTTATTAAGGATCATATCTTAATTTTTTTTTTTATTTTTTAATTTAAAAACTTGTTTTTTTTTATGCAATTATGTCAAATATCAGTTGGAATCGCAAAATGAAAAATGGAATTAAAAATTCTTTTTGTCTTGTTTAAATTAGGGGAGCGGAATGACCTTCAATTAACTGCTCGCTCGAAAAATGCATCTCGGTTTCTTTGCACCTTTCGCAGTCCCATATTGTTGGTTACTGTTGAAACTTGACTAATGCATGGAATAATAATGCAACACAAAATGTACTTAGAAAAAAATGTATTGAAACAAGAAAGTGTACACAATATCTACATATAGTCTTTTGTATATTCCTGGTAAGACCGTTCCTGGAGAATGTGTTGACTGAGTCGCAGTCGGGCAGAGTCTCTGGTTGAATCTCTTGATTGCTCCCTCTCTTCCCGGTACCAACCATATTTATATGGTCGGTACTCCACTATGCAAATTAGGTGGATCCTACCACAACAGTTACTCAATCTCCAACTCGGTGAGCACTCTTTTATTTGCTGCTACAATACGGTTATTTGTCCGAGTTTGAAAATTAAACACCAGTCAGTCAAAATAAAGATTATAAATAACAAATCACTAAGACAAACATCCAAACTCCCAAAATCCTTACGACTCAAAGCCGATCTAAGAGATGTGAACACTATGATAGCCAACACCGATCTAAAGCTATGAATTTGATGCCAGCGTCGACTTGTCCCCGAGTTGAATAAGTTGGTGGTGAGTCTTGGAGTTGAGTTGTCCCGAAGATGAGTTGGCCGGTGTTTATTTGTCGGTGTTGAGGTGGCGGCGTTGAGTCAATGAAATCTTGCTGAAATGTAAGTTAGACTTCTTTTTTTTTTTTCTTTTTTTTTTTCAAAACTGTGAAATTGGGAGCCCTGCAACACAAAATTCAGTCAAATTAACTTTAATTTTGCCATATTTGCCTACTGCCCTCTTTATAGCGTATGTTCTCAAATGTTAAAGCAATTTAAATCTGAAAGATCTAAGAAAATTGTTATCGGAAATATATTGAAAATGTACCCCCGTTCCTTACATCAGTGGTTCCAAAGCGTTTTTTATACATTTTTTTTTTTTACTCAGGGCCACATTTTCGAAATAAAAATTTGCTCGTGCCTCATTAAATTTTATATGATAAAAATTACATTTATAAACAAAGAAAACAAAGGGAGATAACTGCAGATTCGAAGTCAGAACATTATCATTGATAACTCTCTCCTCCAATTTGCGGAGCCTAGTTACTATATTCTTAATACTTGATATAATGCAAAAATATCACAATAATAAAATCGGTCCACAATTATTTATAACTTTATACTGGGACTCATACTTGCAATTACAAGTAATCCATAATAATATTTTAAATTGTGGAATCATTTGGAATATATCTTTTTTTTTTCAAACTGTTTCTAAATCATTGACCTTCTTTCAATCATTCTGACTCACATGCTATCCACTTCTGCCGCATGAAGTACGTCACACCGTTTGGCAACCACTGCCTTAAATTGATCGATATCCTCATTTGGCGACTTGCATTCATCAGAAAAACATGATCTAGACCTCTTGTTCTATACTTTTGTGGATACTGAAAATCCCCAGAAAAAAAATTCGAAATGGGTTAAATGTAAAATATAAACACTTTTTAGGAATTTTGGTTCTTCACTGCAGATCAGGTTTTCTAGATGTAAGTCCCTATAACCTTTCTCTTAAGTACCATTAACATTAATACAGTTCCATCGTTGAACTGAATATCTGTGGTGTTCAGCAGCAACAAATGTCCGCTTGACTCTACTGCGCGAGCTCACTGTAAATTCATTTTAAAACGAGAAAAAAAGAAATCGAAAAAAATATTTAAAATGAGGGAAAGTAAAAAAAAAATAAAGAAGAAAACATTGGCGAAAAGAAGAATTAAATGTATTTGAAATTAAAAAGAAAAACACGTTCAAAGAGGAAGTGATGTTTCTCAGTCTGATATCGCTAACCAACTCCTAAGGGGAATGAGTTCGATCTTTACTCTGGCCTTGTGTGAGGCTCAACTGAAACGTGTAAATAATTAATAACACGTCTAACTTACAATTTATTCAACTTAGTATATGACACGTTCGGAGGAGGAGCGGCGTATTCAACAAAAACTAGAAAAAAACTTTTTTCATTGCAAATTATTCATTATATCATATCCAAGTGTTTTACAAAAAATTAGTGCCGATTACACAATATTTCAAGCTCAATTTAAGTTTATAGTTTGTAACCATACAATGAGATGAGGTAAAATAAACCGTAGATTTGTCTGTGGAATATCATTACATGATTGTTACATAATTATAGTGAAATCATCAATTATCAAAATATTTTATTTTGGGTCGTATATTAATTTAAAACTTCCTTTTTATAGGCTTTATTTTTTAAATGGAATAAGATAATTCTAAATTTCAGAATTTCGCTGTTGCTCATCAAAAATGCCTAAAAAAAAGCGATCAATGGAAAAGAGGTAACAAAGCATAAATGAAATAACTCCATTTTGCTCAACTGAGGAAACTTAGCGTTGCAGTCAAAGTCGTCTAAAATACTTCCAATAACAAAGGAGAAAATGAAAAATACCTAACAACAAATCGAATATAGCATCGAAATTTATATTATTTTTGTTTATTTGTTATCTAACTAAATACATAATTACAAACAATGTTTCCATAAAACTTGATATTTCCTGTAATAAATTCTTAATAAATATTATTATTGATATTATTTAAGATGTTTATTATATTTATTTAAAAACTTATTATTTATTTAAGTGTAAGTCAGTCCTACACTTACCATTCCTTATGGCTAACCATGAAAAGAAATGTTGATCAAAACTGCCTAAAATCTTTAAGCGCTTATTGCCGCAAAATTATCAAATATTGAACACCACCCTTGAACGCGTCTATATATTAAAAGAGGGAAAGTAATTGGAGAGATTTGTCACGTGATTGAAACTGTCGCGTGTGAATACCAATGGATGGTGTTTCCAGCTCAGGATATTGAGCGTTGATTTTCTAGGCAGGCGGTCTTCCCACACTTGGAAGATTGATTTATCTCAGTTATTTATCTCTCTTATCTTTATTAAGCTGAGTAATTTATGTCTGAATTTCTGGGATGAGGAACTAATATTCTTTAAATTCAGACCCATATCTTTATCTTTATTGTTAATTTCCCAAATCCGACTTTCTTCAGGTCGCTGTCGGTCTGTGAGGAGAATAATGAATGAAAGCATTGGTTTGTGAATTTGAAAAACAGTAATTGTCTGTTCTATCCCGGCCCTTTTAGTACAGATTCAATGGAAACCGAACCAGAAATAACTGATCATCACTAAAGAAAGAGACATCCTCAAACATTGACAGCGGAACGAGAACAATCTGCACCGCAGATTAAATAAAAAGGTTAATTTTGACATTCCCTGAAGTGGATTAATATATTCCCGAAGAAAACCAGGAAACGAAACGGCAAAAACGTTGGAATAATAACAATGGATCTGTCTATATTTCTGAGATGAGGTATTATGTAAATTATTTACATTATTCGGACTATTGTTCTCATCTTTGTCGCCATATTTATTACAACCAAAATGTTGTTAATATTCTTGGCCTTCTTCAAGGACTCATGGAACAGTGAATAAAGGCGTTAGTTGGATCCAGTGACAGGACCCAAAGAGTATGAGTTCAATACCCGGTTAAGGCAGTAGAGAACTTGGAGAAGGGAAAATAACAGGAGATAACTGATAACTGACATCCATTAAATATGGCACGTGGAACTAGAACAGTGAGCGAAATAAATGGTTCAGTTCGACATTCCAACCACCTGAAAAAGGCCGGAGCGTACAACGGCCGAATCGTTGTAATTTGTGGCGACAAAGATGAAGACAATAGTTCGAATAATGTAAATAGTGTGAATAACAATGGATGTAAATA
This sequence comes from Acanthosepion pharaonis, assembly GCA_903632075.3. Taxonomy (NCBI): domain Eukaryota; kingdom Metazoa; phylum Mollusca; class Cephalopoda; order Sepiida; family Sepiidae; genus Acanthosepion; species Acanthosepion pharaonis. The sequence goes on from CAHIKZ030002552.1 coordinate 17,993, forward strand.
AGCAAAATAAATAACAAAAAAAGAGAAAAAAGGAGAGTTTGGTTTGGTTTGGTTTGGTTTGGTTTGGTTTATGGCATAACAAACTCAAGATTTACCGACAAGATTTTTTTTTCAAAAAATATATTGCTGATATTAACATGTATTTTTATACTTTCATAGTGTTTTGACGCCTTTTGGAGAGGCTAACTATTTTTTCATAGTTGGGACCCTAACAGGTGCTACTATCCCCGGTGAGGGTGGACATGGGAACACTAGCAATTGAGATGGTTCCACACTCCTTAAATCTTCCTGATCTGAGGTCTTACTGTTGGATGTAGTTTATCGTCTTACCCAGAACGCCTCATTTGGGGGGGGGGGCTTACCCCCTCTGCAGAAGTGCAATTGACTTATTCTGAAGCCTGAAGAGAGGAAAAAGGAGAGAAAAAGGATAAGGCAAACAACAGTAATAGAAAAAAGAAAAAGAGGGACGATATAAAGAAAGATGGCATTTTTTTTTTCTTAAATCGGTGAAAACGTTTGAAATTCTGGAACCGTTAAGCAAGCAATGTATTAACTTCCATCGAGATCTGAACTTGAATGGTCGATCCTTTAGGGCGCAGTCAGCGATTTACTCGACTAAGGTAATCAAACCACAAGCTTTCCTCAAATTTAGTCATTTTTACTCTATACCCTAATTGTCGTGGAGTGTGAAAGTCAATCTGGTTTGGTTTGGTTTGTTGTGTTTTACGGCATATCAACCTCAATGAGTTATTTAATGCCGACAAAGTTTTTATTGCTGGTAGTATTTTGTTTTGTCAAAAATCTATTTCTGTTAAGAATTGTTTCCTTCAAAAATCTATTTCTGGTAAGAATTTTTCCTTCAAAAATTTATTTCTGGTAATATTTTTTTTTTCCTCAAAAATGTATTGCTGGTAATATTTTTTCAAAAACGTATTGTTGGTAATATTTTTTTTTCAAAAATGTATTGCTGGTAAAAGTTTTTTCTTCAAAAATTTATTGCTGATAATTTTTTTTTACAAAGTATTCCTGGTATGAAAAACCATTTTTATCCCATTCTCAGGGTTAACTATTTGCCCATAGCTGGGACCCTAACAGGTGCTACCACCCCGGGTCAGGGTGGACCTGGGAACACCAGCAATTAAGTGGTGGTTCTACGCTCCTCAAAACCTCTTGATTAGCGGCCTTGCTGCTGGATGTAGTTTATCGTCTTACCCAGGACACGGATGTAGTTTATCGTTAAACCCAGGACGTCGATGTGGATGTTGCGATAAAAAAGGGAGCTAAAAACAAATGAAAGTTGTTCGAAAACGTAATAATGACAAAGCTTCATCTAAAACAATTCAGAAAAGAAAAAGAAGTTTTAGAAGAAGAGGGAGAAGAAAAAAAAGAAGTTTTAGAAGAAGAGGGAGAAGAAAAAAAGATAAAGAGCAGAAAGAAAAAAAAAGGGTAAGAGGCAAAAACAAAATATGGAAGACAAAAATGAAAGGAAACAAAACTTAAAAATGGAAAATAAATAGTAAAGGATAAGCCGAGTATTAGAATGTAAAGAATAACAACATTGATAGAATTTGCCTTTCAAATTGTTGTGGATTCCGAGATGAAATTCGGTCTCCAATAAATGACAAACGCAGGAATGAAATATAACAAATAAGTGTATTGACGTAATAATACAATTGGTAATACGGTTAGTAGATCCAGAAACGTGGTTAGTAGCAATAATATATATATACACAGTCTGGTAAATCCAGTCTCGAAGTAGGACTTCCTTCTGAGTCTATGTGCTTGTAACTGTGACTTCTACAAGCGGTTACCTCACACTATTACTCTACCTCCAACTCAATCACAATCTCAATCTCACTACTCTGACTGACTCTGGGTATTTAACGGCAGCAGTCCAAGTACATAGTGGTCGACTCCACTTGTATAAAAAAGGGGTGGACCCCATAACACAAATAAAGGGACATGGAAGAGAATCTGATGAAAACAGAAATTAAAAGACACACTGAAGAAAAAATCAAATCAGAATGAAGGCGTCAAAAGGAAACTGTTTCAAAAAGGAATAAAAATGTCTTCTCTGATCGGAAGAAATGATGAACATATAGTCATGTAATTAAAAGAATAGTGTTAATTAAACAAAATCAGACATAATATTTGCGATTTTAAGTCCAATAAATCAATTCTTCGGAAAATAACTACATTTCTAAATGCGCGTACACACCCCCTACTTATATCTCGATATTAATAAAACTTATCTAACAGCCTCACGCTTCTACACTGACTCTGCTACCACAAGTTACCTTACTACACAAAAATCTACTATTGAATAAAAAGAATTTTTAAAAATGTGAAATAATAGGAAAATATAGGAATTGCAATAAAAAATCAAGGAAAAATAAATCGGAACTGAATTTACGTTGACTAATATTGTACATTAATTGTCTAATATTGTCTAATATGCAAATTAATTGTCTAATATTGTCTAATATGCAAATTGTCTAATATTGTCTAATATGCACATTCATTTTCTAATATGAAAATTAATTGTCTAATATTTTCTAATATGCACCTTAATTGTCTAATATCGTCTAATATGCAAATTAAGTAATCAACTGTTTATTGTGCGAATACACACGTACGGGCGGGGTCAGTCGGTGTAGTATCCATGTATATACGTGTGCATGAATGTACGAATTCCGCATTTATTACATTCGCTTTCGAACAACAAGTACACACGAATACTTTTCTTCTTCCTACCTCCTCCCAGATATGATTTAAATAGCAGAGTTGACTAAGTTCTCTTGCCTTGAGGTGACAACCAGTCTCGGAAAAGGAAAACTGAATTCTAAACAAACCTTAGGTTATCTTGCCCTAAACACGCCGCTGCATCTAAGCCTTCAATACATATGATGTTCACACAATCCTAATAGGTTACGGCAGCCATGACAGGACGATATGACGTTTATGACAGCACAATAATGAAGCAATTACGCCATCACGAATGACGACGTACGGGGAAAATTTTATTTAACTGATTTCCTCGCAGGATGTGACATATGTAATAAAAATATAGGATAAAAATGATCAAAAAAAAAGATTTGACAAAATTTGTCCAGTCCCCTCAACCATTGACAAGTAGGCGTCGATATTGCACCCATTGCATAGCCCTTGTGGGGGTAGTCTCATCTCGTCTTCTCTTGGCCGGTGATCGCTAACTGATTTAGTGTAGCAACGAAAAACTTCAAAAACAGAGGATTTTAAATTAATTATTTTTATTACTCATGTCGATATCTTGCCCTCCTGACTGGGGAGCCGTTTCGGACACGAAAAAGAACAGGTCTACATCGCTTGATGGGTAAGAACCAACTCTTCGAAACCTTTCTTCTATCTACCTTTCCCACAATAGCTCAACCAATCAAAATCGACTTCCATATTATGGCTCACATCTGACCCCGAATGTCAACCTCCGTAAGTCGGAGCTGAGATACACTTCCCCTAAAAATAATAGTTTGGTAAACTATTATTTAAAACACCAACACCAACTTCTCTTAGTGCAATGGAGAAGGTTTTGTCACAGGATTGGATTTCCCGTGACTGGGCGTCTTCTCTCATCTAAAACGATGAGAAAACACATACTACACTTTGATCCTTGCCAAAGCCTAACTGGCTAAAATATTTACCTAAGCTGCTCACTTAGATAGAATGTGACACAAGGTCCTTTTTATGTGGCGTGACAATACATATACATATGCATATGGAGTACAATGAGAGAAGTATTGCCGCAAGGTTGGAATCCCAACATTTCATTGTAAAATGAGGAGAACAGATGCCACGCTTTGATCCTGGCTCGATGGCCGAGAAGCGTGCAGGAGTGGTTATCAAAAGAATTTGGCAGAGTTTGAATATAATTTCCAGAGATTGTATTTAGCTATGAACAACTTTATCATTTTCCCCGGTCTGAATTATCAATTAAAATTGTGAGTACAATCTTGCCAACAAAAGATACGCAGATATTATCTGTTAATGGCAGACACAGAAAAATACAAGAACTCCGAATCGAGGTTAAGAAAAGAAAGCAGGAAGAAAGAGCTAACTATCAATTATAAGAAGACAATGTGTGGACGTTAGCAAAATAAACAGTTACAAATCGGAGATGCCAAAGTATGTCCAGAAAAGTCAGAAGAGTTATAACAAGTGACAAAAATGGTGACATAAAGATCCAAAGGCGCATTGGAATAGTGAACGATGCCATCTACAAAACTAAATAAAACGTTCAACTCCAACTGGCAGATTATATATTAATTATTGAAAGTACGTCCTGTGAGTGTTAAATTCTCCAAGCCGTCTTTCCTCATTTTGTGTCCAAGAGATTTCAACATATTTTATAGTAAAATGACCATCACACATTTTTATATTAAAATGACCAACCATACATTTTTATAATAAAATGCCCAACCATACATTTTTATAGTAAAATAACCAACCATATATTTTTATAGTATAATGAACAACCATACATTTTAGAGTAAAATGAACAGCCGTACATTTTTATAGTAAAATGGCCAACCATATATTTTTATCGTAAAATGACCAACCATACGTTTTGGTAGTGAAATTACCAGCAGTACATTTTTATAGTAAAATGACCAACCATACATTTTTATAGTAAAATTACCAGCAATATATTTTTATAGTAAAATGACCAACCATATATATCTATAATCAAATTGAAGACATGATATACATTATTAAAAAGACAAAAAAATTACTGATTAATTTCATTTCTTGTAAGAAGAAAGAAGTTTTCAGTCTTCGTTTTATTTTGTAAGTTTATTTAATAAAAATGCAGCTAAGTAATTATTTAAAAATGCTGTTAATTAATGCAAATTTAAAAATGAAATAACATCATTCTCTTGAATTATAAAGTTGAATTTTCATCTTTCGATTTCGGCATTAAATAACCCTCATAGGTGTTAATATACCGCTAAACAAAAAGCAACCAAGCCAAAGAAATAAGTTTATACCAAAACATATAACACCTACAGTGGATAATCTATCAACTATATATCCATATAGTAAACGTTTGCTATGAATGTATAAAATTATGTACACAATATATATGTATTTGAAGCCATAAAACTGCGTTCAAGATATATAGCTTTCGACATTAAATAACCCATATAGGTGTTGATATGCCGCTGAAAAAAAGAACCAAACCATCAATAAGAACTACTTATTCTCATCCACAATAATCCGTCTTCCAAGCTCTGATTCTATTGAATTTCTAAATCTGATAAATGTATTTATATCGGCTCAGAAATTCGTATATGTCTGTTGAAGAACGAAACGCCTAATCATTTCTAAATTCATCAGAAATATGGTAAGCGAGGAAAGGTAGCCATAATTCATTTAATCTCTTAAAAAAAGCAAAATTGAAGACATGACATGCATTCGTAGTTCGAAGCAACCTTTTTCAATTCCTCTATTTCTTTTCCTGTCATCAATTTTACACAAGCTTTTTAAGTTGTGTACTCGATGTTCCCTTCTGTTCAAAGTTTTCTCGTTTTTGTGTCGCAGAAAAATCAACTGTTTCTCTCTGATAAGTTCCATTGATTTTCCATTTTGCTTAAAACTTCCTCGGAGCTTACATGATCCATCCAAGGTATTCTCATCATCCTGCCATTGCGCCATATCTCCGTTGTTTCCATCTATGAGGCATTGGACTTTATCCGTATTTAGAGATGCGACCATTTTGAAACATCATGTACAGAAAGAAACTTCTGTCACGCACTTATATTTGACTAAGCAATAAATTATATAAATAAAATTCTCCCCTGCTGTAACATAATCGCGGACAAGCGAGTTTTGCTACGCATTATTGCCATAATAAATAAAATTGAATAAATAACCTTAACACCGATATTACCTATATACTCACCACTTTGTATACAGTCATATATTCGAATGTACGCCTGCTTTACAATCACCTTTATCTACATATATGTACAAAGAAACATTAACAACAGAACGAGTGCATACACACCCCTACTTCTACGACCGCTATTCCAAACACTCATGCAACGAAGAAGTCTTTGATTCGTTTCTTACTTTGCATGCCAACTGAATACTGACTGAGATGATTTCCCGAGAGAATTCCTTCATTAAATGACACATAGCTACTCTATTTATGACTTTAGATTCTTTTTACCCAAGCCACTCTATTCGCCACAATACATTCCATCCCATCGCCATATTGATTCAGATTTCCTTGATTTCATTGAAGACAATCGAATAGAAGTCGCCTTTCAGCTCTTACAGTCACTCAGTTTTATTGCTACTATTTCACCGGAAGCAACAACCTATACTTTCTGTCTTTCTTTTATTTATTTATCTATTGAACAATTTATTTAATTTTCTTGTTTCATCTTTAAAATAGAATTCTTTTTGATGTCATAGAAGAAATTTTACCGGGTTAAATATGACCACTAAAAAATCTTTTAAAAAAATTGATTTTATAAAGTCTACACAAAACTGTATCCAAATTTTCAAATCAGATTTTCCGCTTACGGAAACTTATTTTTCAGGGCGTATGCGAACAGGATTTATGTCTTTATTATCTCAAACTTTACCTGTACTACTGGGAAAGATAGTGGCTGGCGTTCCCTTCTCCACAGTTTGAAATTCAGTTTTCATTCTCTTAGACTGGTTGCCAACGAAAGACCTATGACTTCCACAAGGGTATTTACGCTAAAGTAACCAACACATATTGGCACTGAATTTGAACTCGGTTCATTTATTCCTCGTTTCGCGCTGATAACCGTAACGTAACATGCACATCTTCGAAAATCTCATGATTTACTTGAATTATAAACTTTTGATCTGAAATCTGTATTTTTTTCAAACGTGAACCAATTTTAAATCACGTTAAAATGACAAACAAACTACATCATAACCTGTATATTATTATTTATCGTATTTAAAATACAATTGCGACACAAGGACAACATGGGGAAGGGTTGAGGCTGGTCATCATTAACTATCTTCTACCTAGCTAATCTGATGCACGACCCATTCACACATTACAATTTTACACATTCACCATTAGAACTTGTCCATCACCATTCAATCCTCCATCCACCATAATACCGCATCCTCTCAAGGGAAAACCTACAAAACGCACCCCATGCCATAAAAATCAAATGATTATAAAATATATACTTGAAAATTTATGGACGAATAGAATGAGAGGGGAGGGAATGAACCCCAAAACAAACTAAATATAAACACAAAGTAAACTAAACATAACTGTTGTTAATAGGGCCCGCCCGACTCTCAAAAAAGAGAGGCCGCTGTATTCTGCACATTGGGCAAAATCAAAAGGCTCTCTCGCTAAGGGAGTGGGAAAGGAGAAAAATTATACGGACATGGGAGATAAAAAGCTGACCCAGTCGAGATAAAAAAAAGGGAGGTTGGGAATCTCAAATTGGAACATAATCAAAGAGGCAGTCGGGAACAGGCAAGGAACAACTCTTTCCTCACATTAACTAGGTACACAAAAGCTTGTCTAACCTTTATATTTTGGCCTTAGGAAATGATCAGATTTCATTATTGCGTTTTCAAGAATTTTTACACCAGCGTTTCAATCAATACCAGTGCCGCCAGGAAAGTTTCTATTTTCAAAAGCAATAATAAAATATATTAATTGGCAACAGTTAAATACTTTCTTCTTACATTAGCATAAATTATGGGATATTTCTGCGCCGAGACGCTTATCCGAGAAAAAATATTTTAACAGTGATTCACTCAAAGTTTTTTTTTTTTTTTTTTTTTTTTGCTTATTTTTTGTAATTGGGCATGTGACTTTGGTTTATTTTTTATTATTGGAGATATGACTTTGGAAATTTTTTTCTGATCGGAGATAAGACTTTGATTAATGCTTTGTGATTGGAGATATAACATTTGTCAATGATTTAGTTATTGGAGATATCACTTTGGTCAATTTGTTGTGATTGGAGATAAGACTTTGGTCAATGTTCTGGGACTAGAGATATCACATTGGTCAATTTTTGTTATTGGAGAAATGACTTTGGTAAATTTGTTGTGATTGGGGATAAGACTTTGATCAATGTTTTATGACTGGTAATATGAAGTTGGTCAATGTTTTGTGATTGGAGATATCACTTTGTGCAATTTGTGTGATAGAAAATATGACTTTTCAATGTTTAATTATTGGAGATGTGACTTTGGACAGTGTTTTGCGTTTGGAGATATGACTTTGGTCTGATCCAATGAAAATAATTAATGCAAATACAAATTACAAGCAAACAGATGCAAATTTCTTTTCACACTAAAACTAACATTCTCTCTGCTTTAAAGCAGCCACCTTTCAAAGGTGATGAGACCACAGAAAATGCACCCATATGTGTACAGATTCAGAGAAACTGTAACACATACCAAAATGATTGTATATGTTTCTGATATAATGACTAGCTCGCCGTATCCAAATATGCCTCCGCCTACTAGGGTTACTAGGGTTGGGTAACTAATCCCTGTTGAAAACGCTAGCTCAGGCATATTTCTGTTTTTTTTTTTTTACAATACACTATTTTAAAAGGAAAAATAAAATTTATGAATTAGCGACACTTAAGTACTTTCTTTTAATGTTATATTAAAATTGTGTAATTTTGGCGCATAGGAAAGGTTACAAGAATGAAATATATCTAACAACTTTTTTTCTTTCAAAATTTTTTTTTTTACTGTTGTGCATGTTTGTGCCTAAATAAAAATATAACTTTTACTCGGTCTAATTAGAATGTGTGTTGATTGAGTGAAAGTTGGGGGTCATATTACACAGTTATGAAATAAAGACGAAATTTTAATTTTAAAGACAAAAATAAAATTGAAATTTGGGTAAATAAGTCTATAAACCATTTTGGCCACTCTCATTGGTTCAGCAGAAATATGTCTAAATATTTATACCAAATCAACCCTTGGAATGGTTTTATCTGAAGAGAAAACAAAAATGTAAGGAAACTAAGGGATCCGAGAACTTTCCAAAGAGTACGCAGCCAATTTTAATATCCCAGGAAACTGGTTGTATGGACGACATTACTTAGAAGCTAATCAGAGAAAACCTTGCTTAACATACGTGATTTTTTTTAAACATCGCATCACTTCGGCCTGTCGGTCCCACCTTCAGTGCAGATTAATCAAATAAAGTGGAGAGACTTTAAACCATCGACAAGATTAAGGATACGTGACTAGGAATCTGATGGCGACCTTAAATAAAGATTTGCTGACTATTTTACAAAGTAGATAGATGCTGGGATATGTTTATGTTGCCAAAGAGAATATTTTCATTTTTCATTAATATTAAACCATTATTTAAACTATTAAAGTATCCAGTCATTTAATAATTAATATGAAGACAAACCATGTCGCTAGTATAGAAAAAAACAAAAAGCTCATTGCTGCAATGTTAAAACAAAAATAAAACACTACCGGAAGCAGAAAATGACTTCAAGCAAAGCAAGTGGAACTATTGAACTTTGGGATAGAGTTGTTAATAGTGATGTTTTTTCTTTTTTCTTTGCTATAAAGCATTCACAAAAACATCAGTAAACATCTCTTCAGACGTCAGAAGGAAGAAAAGTAGGCTAATTATTCCTTTGTACTCAAATGTTTTGATGAAAATTTAATTTTTAATTATTTTAAATCATAAGAGACTTCATTCAAATTCTTGAACTCAATGTACAAAGAATTGGCGGCCCGCTATTAATCTAAACAATATTTTTATTGTTTACATTATCGCGTGTTGACTGATATACACTTTGGCCTTGTTCAGATTTATTTGCAAAGGTTGTCAGTTCCATTCCTTAGAAATAGTTAGGAAATAATAAAGCAACGGATTCGAACAAAATTAAGGAAATCTAGAAGAGTAAAAACAAAGTATTTTCCAAAATTCTTTAGAACTTGGAGAGTCCACCGACCACACTATAGTGTTGTCAACATTTGAGATGAATATGTTACCCGGAAAAGTAACTGAAGAATAACAATATACCCTCGACCATTGGAAAAAAGGAAGTGAATTAATGGCTACGGATGTGTGCTCGATATCAAACCATCTGAAACTACTTCTTTAAACTCCGTTTTTCTCTATTGGCCAAAGAGTATGTCGGCCAGAACAATGTGATAATGATGAAGACGAACAAGAACAGAATTCGAATAAGTCGAATGTGGCAAAAGAATGTGGAAATTGTCACCAACAGTCTCTGCCCATCTGTACCGGTTACTAACGAGAAAGTAAAAGTTGATCAAAAGCGACTAAGTCAAGATCTTGTGGCATTTCAACAGCACAATATTCCAAAGCCTGTCACTGATAAACAAAAAAATGACTATTTATTAATGTGGGTGTTCCTGCTGACCAAATTATTATGGTCAAAAAAATTGACAAACTCAAGAAATACAACGACCTCCAGATTGAAGTTGCCAGAATTTGGGATGTTCAGACCACTATTATCCTAGTAATCGTTGGATCGTTGGGGGTCTGTACACCGAAATTAACGATCTATAAAAAATAGAGAAAATCGGAATAAAACTTACTATCCCTTCACTCCAGAAGTCTGCACAGTATGGAACAGCAAATATTCTTTGAAAAGTGCTATCTCTTTGAGATTGTCCGAGTTAATGGAAAATCCCCATAATGCTAGATCTGTGGTAAAAAAAGGGAAATAATAATAATAATAATAATAATAATAATAATAATAATTATGTTAGCCCAAAATACAGATTCTGTGATAAATATCCCGAACCAATGATCATCAGGTTGCACGGTATTGGCACCCACTGAAATCCATATAAAACACGGCAGGACAGAGTGGGCCAATATCTGCACTAGAAATATGAAACTTCCACGTAAAAGAAATTGAAAGGAATTGATATGAACACCACCCAGAGCCGGTTACGGAGATAGGAACTGTTACAATTTTATGAGACTACACAATACACAGACAGAACAATCAAGGTTAACCGCCCAGACAGTGTTATTAGAGATCGCAAACAAAAAAAGTGTCTCCTTATTGATATGGCAGTCCCTGCAGACTGCAATGTATCTTTGAAGATCTATCAAAATACAAAGACCTTGAACTTGAAATCTCAAAACACGGGAACATCAACAATTTCTGTTGTAGTTGGATCCCTCGAATTGGTTGAAAAAGATTCCAAAACACATTGAAGGGATTCCTGGAAGTCCATGCCTTAAAGAAATACAAAAAATTGTTCTCACGAGTACAGCCCACACCTTACGAAGGACTTTATCTATGTAAAATATGTGTGTTTTTGTTTTTTTGTTGCTCAGTGGAAAATGTCATGATGCCATTTCTGAGGTTAGGTCTCTGGGTGAAATGAGTACAGACCAGAAATCAAAAGAAATAAAATAATAATAATAACAATAATAATAATAATTGTGTTTCTACGATTTTCCTTCATTCACATTTCTATTTAAAAAATATATATCCTGCCAATACAAATTAAAAAAAATAATGGAATATTCTACTTTGATGGCGTGGAAAGACGTGGAAACGACATTACTTGGTTCCAGTGTGAAAATGACAGAAAGAAAGAAAGAAAGAAAGAAAGAAAGAAAGAAAGAAAGAAAGATATAAGTGTTTAACGGCTGTTTCAATGAAATGGAAAAAGTTGTCCATTTCAAATCTTTCCATTTGTACCCACTTCTTAAAATAACGAACAACATTCATATTTATGATTGCTATATTTTGTTAAAGTTATTAAGCTCCAATATTTAACGATGTGATAGGGGAATTTCTATGAATATGTTATTGCCGTAGAACTCACCATGAGCTTCTTCAAGCATTAACTTAAGAATTAAGATTCATTAGAAAATTAAAATCGAAAAAACTACTTCTACTACTACGAATAATAATAATAATAATAATAATAATAATAATAATAACTGCACCCACTGAATATAAAACCCGACATGACAGAGTGGGCCAATATCTGCACTGGAAAATCTGCAACTTCTACGGGAAGGAAACTGATAGAAACTGGTATGAACACCACCCAGACCCGGTTACGGAGATAGGACCTGTTACAATTCTATGGGACTACACAATACACACTGACAGAACAATCAAAACCAACCGCCCGGATATTGTTATTAAAGACCACAAACAAAAAAAAATACCTCTTTATTGATATGGCAGTCCCTGCTGACTGCAATGTATCTTTGAAGATATTCAAAAAGATGTCAAAATACAAGGACCTTCAAATAGAAATCTCGAAAATGTGGCATATGGGAACATCAACAATCCCTGTTGTAGTTGGAGCCCTAGGACTGGTTGGAAAAGATTGCAGTAGACTAATTGAAGGGATTCCTGGAAGTCCATGCCTCAAGGAGATACAAAAATTGTTCTGACAAGTACACCCCACACTTTACGAAGGGCTTTATCTATGTACTTTTTTTTTTTTTGTCAGTGGAAAGTGTCATGGTGCCATTTCTAACCTTAGGTCTTTGGGCGGGACCCGGAAAGAAATGTGTAAACGCCAGAAAGCAAAGAAAATAATCATAATAATAATAATAATAATAATAATAATAAATGTTCTGTTGTTACATCAGGTATCATGACTCTCATGACTTCTAATCTTAATAACTGGAGATATTAACATATAATTTTTCTCTTGGTTACTTAATATTAGTTACACTAAATCTCCTGTTTAGTAGAACAGAGGTTTTTGTCAGCTGCCTGACTAATCAGTTGTGCCTGTCCCCATACGTGCTGATACAATGTCGAACATCTATGAGATATCTAAAGCCAAAGCATCAGGGTTAGTCATCGGGAAGTAAACATGGTCGTACGTCGAGAGGGTTTAAAAGATGAAGAAGCCAAGTCAATACAACTCACATCTAGATATCAGGAAACACCGTCAATCGGATTATGTCTGAGCTGACTGGGTTAACAGATCCGAATTCATTTCTAACAGGGTCCCACCAACAGCAGCATATAAACATACTGCTTTTATCAAAGCCTGTTATTATGACGCGCATATTTGGCAGTCAAATGTATGTGATATACCTTTATAAGTCAGGGCAAGTATATTGGGGCTGAGTATATTTGTATCCCATCGTCACACAGCCGGTGTATTGCTCTCACACTCAATAAAAGTAGTAACATAGATCTGACCAAGAATAGAGTATTACTGCCATATATGGGCAGAGGTGATACATCTACAATGCTCATTATTATTCACTATTTTAATATGATAGATGTTTGGACGAGTTACATTCCTTAGTTCCCCTTAGTTCAAAACTTGACAACTAGGACACACGCTATGTCATGTTCACAGCGGCAAACCATTGCCATTCATTTTGTGACCCTTTGCTAAAAAAAAAAAGTTCTTCTCAGAGAGGCTTCTTCCCCAGAACTGTTACTTTGTGAAACAAACTCCCGAGAGAATGCTTCCCTGACAATAATAACCTTTTTTTTTAATTATTTCATCCCAAGAAATGGGTCACTGGAAGTGAAAGAGGATGAGAAGACTTTGGTGTGGAGAAAGCACAATAAAAAAAAAAACAGAGTCCAGGAAGATAGAAATGGTGACTGATGTTTGCATTTAAATTGCTGAAGTTTATTGGCAACAAGGAAGCCAGAAACCGCAAAATAGTTCCACAGGTGAGAAGTGAGAATAAAGAAATTGTTACAATAAAACTTACGGTTCCATCTACTTTGTTCAATAGTAAAACATTAAGTCCTAGTTGCCGATAGTACGCTTAAATCCATCCGGTCGAAGTATTAAGAATGAAAGCTCATCAGAAAAATTGAGTGAAGTCACGTGACGGCGGTGGGTTAGGATTAGGTTTAGCGTTAGAAATCAAGATACCTGATCAGGACAGATTATAGCATAGACCTTTCTTTCAAATTTATCGAGAATTTTATTCTCTAAATATATAGTAGGAGCAGCAGACTAATTATCGTAGCATTATTCAATGCACAAAGGAAGGGTAGATTTATAAATGGGCAAGATGGATTCATACGAAAAGATTTGCCTGACACAACACTGTGAACTACTTTTCCTAGCAGTAGACTTAGCAATTGATTTAAATAAGCTTGTGGAGAAGGCCAGCATGTCAAAACCTGTCGAACACATATGAGATATTTAAAGCCAAAGCCTGAACTGTTTTAAGTGAAACATATTAGGCAAATTCAGAAATAACCATTAACACATTGACGGTAGATCTATAGAAATAAAAGCTATACTGTTCATTCGTGAGTCTCTGTAAGTCTAGGGTCAACCTATATCTATCTTACTCATCCTCACTCTTACTCACTCTCTTACTACCCTATTTACGACAAGCTTACTCAATACCTCTCTACTCTGACTGGCACTTACTCAGTACCTCTCTACTCTGACTGGCACTTACTTAATAACTCTCTACCTTGAGTGGCACTTACTCAATAACTCTCTATTCTGACTGGCACGTACTCAATAACTCTCTACCCTGAGTGGCACTTACTCAATAACTCTCTAACTATCTGTTGAGCACAGATAATAAAAAAGGCACACAGGAAAACTATCAACAAAACACCCGAACAAATTAAAACCACGCGTAACTGTAGAATAAAAAATAAATGTTCCTTAAACGGTAATTGTTTACAAAACAATGTAATATACCAAGCTACTGTAAAATCACAAGATAATGAAGAAAAATATATATAGGAGTAACTGAAGGACCCTGGAAACAAAGAAACTAAGCACGTAAAACATTTTTCACAAATAGTAAATACAGTAACAATGTTTTCTAAATATATCTGGGAAATTAAAAACAAAACGCAAATCACACCAAAAATATCATGGAAAATAAGGAAAAGATCAGCAGCCTACAACAGTCAATCCAAAACCTGGAAACTTTGCCTGGAGGAATTTATATAAGTTTCGATAGCAGCACACTCGAGAATTTCCTTCTAAATAAGTTACTTTCTCTTGTAATAAGTGCAGCATTCTTTATAGCAAACTTGTGGTTGGGCTATGTAAATAAATAATGCTTCTGATAATTGTTGTTATATATATATATATATATATATATATATATATATATATATATATATATATATATGCCTCAGAATTATTATTCTTATGGCGATTTTGGGTTCTGATAATATCCATAATAGTTTTTTGGATGTGGTTGGAATTATTTTGATGTTGTTTAGATTAAACAAATTGTTTTGGAGTTAGTAAGTACTATTAAGTATCTGTTTTTATTTCCTTTGTTATTGTTAATAATGTTGTTAACTCTTTGCAATCGTAAATTGTGTATGCCTTTCTATTAGCAATATGGATGAAATAATAAGGTTTCAGAAAATGTTTTCTATTTATATTTTCTCTTTGGATAAGTATTGGGGGCTGCACATTCTTCGTGCTCTTACAACGAATCCTATAATTATTCTTTGTTACAGTGATGGCAATATATATATATATATATATATATATATATATATATATATATATATATATATATACCATTTACACTATTCGGACTATTGTCCTCATCTTTGTTGCCATATTTATTAAAACGTTTCGGCCGTTGTACGCTACGGCCTTCTTCAGGTGGTTGGAATGTTGAATTGCACCCTTTATTTCACTCACTGGGGTAGACTGTTCTAGTTCCACATGCCATGTCTAATGGTTGTCAGTTATCAGTTATCTCCTGTTAATTCCCCTCACCAAGTTCTCCCCCGCCTTGTAATAAATATAGCGACAAAGATAAGGACAATAGTCCGAATAATGTAAATAGTGTACATAATACTTCATCTCAGAAATATAGACAAATATATATATGTATATATATATATATATATATTTGTGTGTGTGTGTGTGTCTGTGTGCGTATGTGTGTGTCTGTTGAGAGGAGATTATGTTGAAAAACCTATATTTGTTGTATAGAAGTCTGCAGCCTTATTGATTTAACTACGTACGTGCATACAGATAGACTGGCTCAATAGCTGTCAATTTGATGTAAAATTAATGTTTACTCAGGCTATGATTAGCTTTTAATAGGTGGCTTCCCTCATTCAATTCACCATAAAAAATAACCGATCATTCAATCTGTAATCAATAGAGCGTTTCGGAAATCTTCGATTCTTCTTTTATATTCAGTTCGACGAGAGCATAATTCTAAAAATCATTGGCTCGGCTACAAAAACCTAGCTTCTGCAGCCTTCAGAGTGGAATAAAAGTTGTCAAGTTTATTACCGAAATGGAGTATTTTGTGGTTGGAAGTGGTTCGCGAACCAGTCTTACTACTGTGTTCAATCCTCATTCTCTGCTCCAAATTAATAACCTTTTACCAAACTAATCTAAGCTTAAGAAAAACATTTTTCGAACAATATTATAAACTGATTTTCTTTGCGACATGAGATAAATTCTTATATTAAGACCGCTGGTATTATCTGTCTCCCAAACAATATTTAGAAAACATCGATAAACGGGTCCGCTATAAGACGCAGTGTCAAAAGAATGGTTTTTCCCATGACACCACTATTATTATAACTACCTTCACTCTTTGACAATATTTATGGTTTTAAGTAGTGATGATAAAAATTGGAATAAAACCTAAACATGAAAATCAATTTGTACATATTTTTTTTTGTTCTTGAGAATTTACAATGTTTAGTAAAAGAACAATTTTAGATTTATAACATTCTAAAAAATAAGACAATTTCCCTTTTACTTAACTCTTTTTGGGTTAATTATGTTACTCTTTGTTTCACTCTACCTTTCTTCCATTCAATATATCCGATGTTAATCAAGAAATATCGGTCATATCTAAATTCAAAAGTTCACTGATAACCTTCGATATATTCTTTTTGCAATCGATGTAATATGCGATCTGTCTAAGTATGTAAGGTCTGCCCTATTGTTGTATGTGATCTACCTAAGCATTTCACTCTTGTGTCTTCCCGTGAGTGTGAGAGGGGGAGAATGGGGAATGCTGGTTGAAATGTGACCGTGTCATCTTGACTATTTTTGCTCGAAAACAATAAAAAAAAAATAATTAAGTCCATATATATATTCCGTTTTTACAAGATTTTTCGAACTCTTTACAAGCTTAAATATTTTAAATGACTTTAACGGATGTCATTGTTTTAATAAATAAGCGTAAACGTGTAATAAAGGTTTACTTTGTACTAAATTTTAATTCCTGAAATCAATTTTGAATGATAGATTACACACAGTGTTAGAAACCATCATACTACAATAGCAGAAAATAAATCGATGGTGGAAACATTTGAAAAAACATCGCTTAGACTGTCTGAATATAGAAAGTGAAAGCCTTTCTTAATTACATCTAAAATGAATAATTACTATAAGAAGGTAATAGCTCGCGGGACTATTGCTTCTTTTATAAATACTAAACAGTCGAATTGATGATGATCTGATCGACTAAGATACCGACATTCAAAATTGTCTCTGGTGCCTAAACTGATTGATTACTTACAATAAATGCCAAATTAATTGAAAGGATTCAACATAGAGATAGGATCCTAAATAAATGGGTTGTATATAAAATCGAGTGAACTTAGGAGAAAAATAATCAACTATTTAGCTTTTCACAACAACATTGGCTATTCAAGATGACATAGTTAATTTAGAAATTCATTATCACAGCTTTAATTCGGAAAGACATTAGACAGCTTGACAGTTCCCTAAAGACGTCTTGCAAAAGTGTCAGATATTTGGGATTGACCTTTCGTGCGATGTCCATTTTAACACTTCGATTTTATCGAGGATGAATTCGTGATGTCGAAACTGTTTTGCGTGCCGGATTATAGAATTTGAAAGCTTGAAAAGGAGAGTGGATCCAATTACTGTTCTGCGTATAGTAATTAGCATAGGTCACAACAATAAACATCTTAAGAAGAGTTTATCTATCTATCTATCTATCTATCTATCTATATATATATATATATATATATATATATATATATATATATATATAGAGAGAGAGAGAGAGAGAGAGAGAGAGAAAGAGAGATAGATAATATTAGTGGTCAATATACATATATATATAAAAATATATAAATATACATACACACACACACAATTTTCACATATATATATATATATATATATATATATATATATATATATATATATATTCCCAAGAGAGTAGAATCCTGGTAGAACTTAATGTCCAGGACAGGACAGAGTAAGTATATAATATAAAATAAATATTACTGTTTGAACCTTTTATATATATTGTCCGGTTCCTTGTACCACGGTGATAGTCCAAGGTAGAACCAATAAAGAAGAACTCGAACACGGATATGGAATAACACAGATATATTACAAACAGGAATATATACAGAGAAGTAGAAAGTGTTAGTACGAACAATCAGGTTTAGTAGTCTGAACGCGACTCTGATCCTGACTGCCTCTGACTCAACTGACTGACTCGCTCGCTCTGACTGACAGACGGACTTCACTCCAGACTGAAGAGTATTTAGTCACCCCCCACGAGGGCATCATGTGGCCCAAGGCCGGTTTAACGTGGGACCTCCGAGCCCGTGGGCTCGGCCAAAAATATGCCCTTTGAACCCGTATAAACGGGTTCAGGGTCGGTTTACCTCCCCGAAAGAGACTCCGCCCTTCGGCGTAGCCTCGTTCGGGTTCCTCCCCGCCCGAAGGCGGAGAGTTCAACCGATCAGCCGGTCAGCCGGTCGCCCGACTTCGGACTGAACTCCCTGCTTCCTCTTGAGGCGCAGTATTTATGACGTATGGAATAGTCCATTATGTTATTATGGGTAAGATCCCATAACATATATATATATATATATATATATATATATATATATATATGAAAATTTCTCCGATTTAATCGGTAGAGAAGACAATATTATGAATAAAAAAATGACAATAGGAAAACTGGTAATAATTTTTTATCAAGCAAAATACGAAATTTCGTATTTTGCTTTGATAAAAGTCCACATTGGACGAAACGCGTCAGCAATTACCAGTTTTCCTATTGTCATTTTTTATTCATAATATATATATATTATATATATATATATATATATATATATATATATAAATAATAATCCAAAACTAAGGGACAAAATTTTAAAACCTAATATTTGTTAGAAATAACAACTGTGAAAAGCTGAAATTTTTTGACAACTGGTCGTTATCATCCATAATAACATACTAAAATTTGAATATATATATATATATATATATATATATATATATATATATATATATATATGCAAGGTGTATCAAAATAGTTTTACAAACTTTGGGGACGGGTTCTATTGACAAGCGCAAAAAATTATATAAACATATGTTCGCAAGTTTTTTTAAAGTTAAAGAAAATTTATTGTAGATGGCGCTGCGTTGCCATGTAGACTAGGTTTGTGGCTAGTCTGTCTTCAACGTTTAACGTGTGTAGTAGTTTATTAACTGAGAAGTATTCCATTTAACAATGGCAGGGTATTCATATCGTGAGCAGGCAGATAAGATTTTTACATACGGGCGTGCGAACAATAATGGACAGTTGGTTGCACGGCTGTGTCAGATTGCGTTTCCAGACCGAAAGCGGCCGAGTCATCCAGCTTTTGCTGCTGTTTATCGTCGCGTTGCTGAGATAGGATCCGTGGCACTATAGGCAATGGATCGAGGAAGATTGATATCCGCTCGTACGCCTGATCACGAAGAATACATTCTACAGGCTGTCGGGAACGAGCCAGATATCTGCACACGTGAAGTAGCCCTAGCATGTCGTACATCTCGTAGTACCGGGTGGAGGGTACTTTAAGAGCAGCACCTGCATCCGTATCATTTGCAACGTCTTTCGATTTCTTATCACTCACCGCGGGAGAACTCTTGCCGCTGGTTTATTGCACAAACTGCCGGTCCGTTGTTCATCTTTTCAGTCTTGTTTACGTATAAGGCAATATTTGGAAGAGATGGAATAAAAAACTTACACAACCAACATTTGTGGGCACATCGTAATTCCCCTGGTAAAGCACAGCATCACTTTAAGATTAATGTGTGGGCTGAAATTGTAGGTGACTGTCTGGTAGGTCCATATGTTCTCTAAGCACGTTTTACAGAAACTTTATTTCGAACACTCTTCCTGACTTGCTAGAGGATGTACCCCTGCTAATAAGAAGACGCATGTCGTTCATGCATGATGGGGGGTCCAGCTCATTGTAGTCACATTGACTGACATCTATCATGAAAGATTGATAAGTAGGATAGGACCGCTTCCGTGACCTGAATCTTTCCCCCGAAATCAATTTGGATATTTATCTGTGGGGCAACCCAAAAACAATTGGTTTATGCAGTAAATATTAATAATTCAGAGACACTTCATCAACGTGTCATGGGGCCTGCGAAACCATTCGACACCGTGTGGTAGTATTTGAAAGGGTTCGCCAGTCAATGATCCGACGGGTGCATGTGTCTGCAGAAGCAAGCGAAGGACATTTTGAAGCTTTGTTGGGAGTTGACGTGTTGAGGTACAACGATGAACTTTTGAATATTTGACCTTGTTTTGGTGCCAGAAACCCGCCCCAAGGCTTGTAAAAGTATTTTTGATACAACCTGTATATATACAAATATCTAAAGATTTCATGGATTTATTTGAAAAGCGACATTTTTACTAATTTAAACGTTATAATAGTGGACACATCGTATTTTAAATAGACGCCCCTTTTCTTATTTATTAAACACTATAATTAAACATTAATTAAACACTTAATTAAACATTAATTAAATTTTGTTTCCGGTCGGAATCGAACCATTGTTTTTTTTTATATATATATATATATATATATATATATATATATATATATATATATATATATATATATATATATATATATATTAAATTACCAGGTCAATTTTGTGGACAAGACAAATTGGTATAAAATAACAATAGATAGATAAGAAAAGAGTTCGTGATAGATAGATAGATAGATAGATAGATAAATAGATAGATAAAAAGAATAAAAAATATTCTCAACCTTGATAAAAGATTTTTTTTTCCAATTGTCATTTTATATATGGTATAAAATGACAATTGGAAAAATTTTAGATGTCGGACTATTATTATATATATATATATATATATATATATATATATATATATATATATATATATATATATATATAAAAAAATATGTATGCATATGTGTGAGAGAGAAAAGAGAGGAGAGAGAGAAAAATTGTTTATTTTTCCCCAATCCCTTTCTTCATTGTTCGATTTCAAATGTTGACAAATAGAGAGACAAATAAATAAATGTATATATATGAACAGTCTGAGTTAGATAGATAGATAGATAGATAGATAATGAAAAGTACGTAATAGATAGATAGATAGATAGATAGATAGATAGATAGATAGATAATGAAAAGTACGTAATAGATAGATAGATAGATAGATAGATAGATAGATAGATAGATAGATAGATAGATTTCAAACAGTCCGACATTTTATATTGTAAAGGATAGGTCATAGAGTAGACTTTCTTTCTCAGACAATCTTGAAGATATTGGTAACATATTTGTAATTGAAATGAAAGCTATTTTATCAAAATAAGAGATATAGAATTAAATTTGATTATGCGATGTGAAGACAGGAAATTATTTTAACGTTCTTTTCACGCCCACGAAGGAGGACATCAACCTCGTAACAAAATCAGTAAATATGTGAAAATAAACAAATGCTTAACAAACATAATTGGCAGCACTTTTTATCATTTCTGTATTCATCACTCTAGGTCCATCTTGGGAGATGTTCGATCAGCGGCCAAACCCTGTTACATTTTAATGCGAGGACACTCCCCGATGAAAGGACAATGACAGTGACACGTACAATAGTCAATTTCCTAACTGAATAATAGCACTAAACTAACAAATACATTCTACAAGGTAAATGTTTTTACGAAATGTTCTCTTAATACAAGGCCCAACACCCACTCAATCTAGCGGTCTACTGAATAAAGGTGTTGTGTAAACGCAACAGGAAGTAAGTATGAGAATAGTTTTTATTTAGGAAAGATAACGGTTGACTTGAAAAGTTATGATCACACACACACACACACACACACACACACACATACACATATATATATATATATATATATATATATATATATATATATTTATAACAATAAGAAAATAAAAAATTAAAAAATTAAAATCATTAGACACACTGGGTTGTAGATTAATATTCTTTCGTTTTTATTATTATTATTCCATTTAGATTCCTTGACTAGTTTTTCGACCGAAATGGCCATCATCGGGAGGAGAAATATTTCTGCTTGCTGTTGGCAGTGAACTACAGAAATGAATGTCTTTTGTTGAGAAAATGAACTTTTGTCTGTAGTTTTCATATGTTTTTTTTTTTTTATCTTTTTCACATGAATCTTTTAACATTCCTTGTGTTGGTCAAATATATAATTATATATATATATATATATATATATATATATATATATATATATATATATAAAAGAAATATGTTGTAGTGGTTCCAACGAGAGAAAAGTATGTATATTAAAAAGAAGAGAGGTGCCGCAAACGTTTTTTGGTTGTAATGTGGATTTATTTAAAAAATATTATGCTTTGTTTTATATATATATATATTTATATATATATATACATATATATATAATTATATATACATATATATATAATTATATATATATATATATATATATATATATATATATATATATATATATATGTATAATTATTTATTTAAAAATATGATTCCATCGCCCTACATAAGAGTTCTCATGTCTCAAAAACAAGACCTGAAAACGAAAATATAATTATTTGAATTAAATTGAAATATATATATATATATATATATATATATATATATATATATATATATATATAATATATAGCAAATTGTCAGGCGGCCTGACCATTGCGTCTAGAATGAAACAGACTGTCGCCTCTGAGTATTGACTTCAATGATCACTTTTATATTTACATACGCTCTATCTCTGATATTGAGCACTTTATTCCATAAATATAGCACACCTTAAAACTATATTTCTTCATATATATATATATATATATATATATATATATATATATATATATATTTTTACAATTGAAATTAAGATACCTTGAGTAAATGACCCTTTAATCTGAAAATGGTCATTTACTAAAGGTATCTTAATTCCAATTGTAAAAAAAATTGCTCTGTTTAATGAAAATAAACATTGAGCGTTCTTTTGTAAGTCAGTTTTAACATATTTCAAATTTAATGTTTTTAATAGGACTTGCTTAGATTACTACGGATTACGTATATATATATATATATATATATATATATATATATTGAATCCTTTCTGATGCAATCACAGTTCAGATAGGCTAGTCTAGTCATCGGGATGAGGGATGATCGCATGCTGAAAATCTTCATGTATAACCAAGTTTTTCATGGTAAGCGTTATGTAGACCGTCCTTGGTTACGCTTCAAGGACAAAAATACAATTTAAATGCAGCAAAGGTCCTTAGAGAGGAGTTCGAATTCGCTGTTGCAAACCGCGCAAACTAGAGAAAAACCTGCCACCGAGGTAGAGCAAACTTTGTCATCCACCTGAGAGAATTAAGAATTTAACACTAAATCTCGGGTTCATACATCAGCCCATATGACAGTTAACCCTTCAGTATGCCCTTCATGTAGATTTGTTTGCAAATCCCGTGCAGGATTGTTGTCTCATACGAAACATAAACATAAAAAACTGAAAATTTCATCATTAAAAGACATGTCTACGAGAAGAGAAAAACAATATTCAACTAAAGAATATCTCCGGTAGGTGAACTGCTGTAACTAACGTTAAAGGGAACACAAACAACGAAAGATATATAATATAAATAATTTATAAAAATTTATAAGACATTGTATTAATCAAATATATATCACTGTGGTCTATGTCTTTAGAATTTGTTTACAAACAAAAGTTCATATCGTATTTAATTTGTTTCCGTCATAGAAAATGACAATTCCCTCACCCACAAAATTATCATCAATAGATTCAATAAGGTTATAGGTATTTGTAACTGAAACTCGAAAAGATAACATTTTTACCAACATTAGTTGGTTAATACCAATTATATTGGGAGAACATCGATTTACTTATGAAATTCTCACATAATGCACTGTGGTCCTGCGAGATGATTTAATAATCAAATAAGCATTTCAATATGTCTTGTACATTTATTTACATCAGAAAAGAAGCGTGTGTTCATATTCCGTGCGAGGACAGCTGCAATCTCCGATGAAGGAAAACATATGTAAAAGTGACAGAAATTTTATAAAATTAAATTAAGCTTGCCTTATTTGTTTTTAGTAAATTTACAATAATTTAGTTAAAATCGACCAAAGGCGTCTGAGTTGATAATATAGGTAAATAATAGGTAGGTTGGTAAAAAACACTCGTACACACACACACGTACACACACACATATA
>CAHIKZ030002552.1:47500-227174 GCA_903632075.3 Acanthosepion pharaonis
TGGCCGACAAAACATGGGCTCTTCCAGCGACATGCATCACGCCCTCTCCTTACTCGCTGATTGGCCGACAAAACATGGGCTCTTCCAGCGACATGCATCACGCCCACTCCTTACTCGCTGATTGGCCGACAAAACATGGGCTCTTGTTGTCCGAGACATGCGAGTGTGGAGAGACGGGAAATAACGTGTATGCCAGTTATACATGTACGTACATACACTCAAAATATTTCTTTGCACGCAGTGTATGTATTAACAGGCATTAACATTAACACTGTCAGTCAGACTCACTAGAAAACAATTCACTGTTAATAACTCATTCTCGAATTGCCACCTTATTTTCTTGGTATAGTAAGCCGAGGGATACACATTCTACTCATGCCCAACCAAAATATTACCATGCACCACCGGTGGGATATGCCCCCTACGTTGGAAATCATTGGTCAAAAAAAAAAACGAATAATGGCATCCTAATCTCACTAGGCGTAAAAAGTTTATTTACTAATGTGTACCAATAGAAGAAACTATAAACATTGTCCTATAGAATATGTATGCAATTATCCTTCGTTCCCACCTTATCTAAAAAGTAAAAATAAAGATCATCTTCGTGATATGGGATTTAGAATTAAGTTCCTCACAAAGACAATAGATGCGAATAAGACAACCATAGAGTTATCTCCCTTCTGGGAAAATTCATAGCAGGATCATCTTAAACAACCTCAACTATTCTCTGGCTGATTCATTCTTGTCTGAATCCTAGTTCGGCTTGCGGTCTGGTTGAAGCTCTTTGATTTAAACTTTGAGACAACCACACGAGAAAGGATTCATTTTTTTACTTTCGTTGATCTCATTAAGCCCGTTTCAAGGGTTGCTTTTGAGCCGTCCTTAGGAAGCTGGGTGTTCCTGAAAGGATGCTCAGTACCATCATGCCTTCTCATCTATACAAACAGCGAAGTCGACTTGAACGCAGGGATCAAGTGCATGTAAATATTAGAGCAAGTTGACAGCATTCAGCTCCTCCCAATGGTAGCATTGCCTGCCAATGTGGCTTTGTCGCACACATTAAATCAGGCCAACCACTCGAGAGAAATGGGCCTGCCACATGTTCCATCTGTCTAAAAGTCTGTAAAACACCTGCAGACCTCGGTAGATAGATGCGTGTCCACAGAAGCTGACCAGCTCTTTACTGATCCTTCATTTGTCGTCCGTGACGAAAGAATTCATTATATATATATATATATATATATATATATATATATATATATATATATATATATATATATATATATATATATATATATATATATATATATCAAAAGTGAACATTGAAGTCAACACTCAGAGGCGACATGTTGTATCATGCTAGACGATTTCGTCTAGCATGAAACAGCCTGTCGCCTCTGAACGTTGACTTCAATATTCACTTTATATTCATATTTACATATTGCACACATTATTCCATAAATATAGCACACCTTAAAATTATATTTCTTTTCTATTATATATATATATATATATATATATATATATATATATATATATATATATATACAGAGAGAGAAGAAAATTTTAAGTAATTTATATATATATATATACACACACACACATATATATATATGTGTGTGTGTTTGTGTGTGTGTTTGTGTGTGTGTGTGTATGTGTGTGTGTGTGTGTGTACAATTATTGGGTCATGCTGGCAGTGTCCATGAATTACTTCAATTTTTTCTCTCTCTCCCTCTCACTCACTCTCTCTCTCTCTCTCTATATATATATATATATATAGAGAGAGAGAGAGAGAGGAGATAGAGAGAAATACAGCTGTCTAAATACATGGTTTGTGTGTGTATATCTATCTATCTATCTATCTATCTATATCTATCTATATATATATATATATATATATATATATATATATATATGGAGAGAGTGATTTTAAGTAATTCATGGACACTATTAGCATGACAATACAGGTATATGTATGTGTGTGTGTGTGTGTGTGTGTGTGTGTGTGTGTATCAGAGAGTATGCGAGTGAGAGAGAATGAGAGATAGTAAGTAATTCATGGACAGTGTCAGCGTGATACAATCAATTGGTAAAACTACAAATATAATGAGTAGCAGTTCAACTACAGCCACACCGACTGTCTATTGCTATAGTTATGACTGGAGAGAAAAAAATTGCACATGTAAAAACCAAAATTCATTGTAAAGGACGTTACTTTAAGATATTGAAGTGTAAATTACCAATTCATGTCAGGCGGCCTCGCCTGGTACTTTGTCGACAAAGAAAAGAAGTTATTTCTAATAGTAGCTCTTATCGTCGCGGCAGACCCCAGGCATTCTTGAAAGATAAGACAACATAGAAGAATATTGAAACTCTGAACTAGAACTTCAGACGCTATGATATATAATAGACGATGTCTTCTTAGTAATTGTTGCAAGGACTGACAATCGACCTCGAGGAGAAAGATCATTACACAAGGTATATAATAATAATGTCAAAGTGGTGTTGAATGAAATGTATAAATATATGTGAGGGATTCAGTTTCACTTCTTTCAATGCTACAAATTACCTTTAATTGGGTAGCAACTGCCGTATACCTCGAGTATAATACGACTAGAGTATAATACAACCTAATGGTTGTGAATCTAAAAACATGGAATAGATTATATCCTTTAGTATAATACGACCCCGTATTGCAGCCATTGCTATGTATTTTTTCTTGAAAATTGTACCATTGTAGTGAACAAAACAAGATCTAGATTTAAACTTCAAATGCTAAGCACTGATTCTTGATTTTGTTAGAAATTGAAACCAAAGCAAAACTCATGAAATTTCACACCTTGATGCGAAATGTTTTTCGGCCAATAGAAAACTAGGAAACATTTAAAAACAAAATTAAAATAATATTCAATTCTCAGAAAAAAATTCTTTTACGGACCTTTTCGTGAGCCGACGCGAAGTTTGTTCGTTGTCCAATGAAAAAGCCCGAATCATATCCGGGAGTGAATTCCCAAATGACCTTTTCTAGCCCCACAAACAAAATAAAAGACGGACCAGTTTGCCTGTCACCAGAGAGGAGGAGACAAGTATATTAACACGTCCCTTGACAAACGTCAAGCGTTCTTTATTATTATCTCTACGTTTCTCCATCACCTCTTTTATACTTGATAAACGAACGGAACATTTTAAGACTGAGTGATTACTTCAAAGACATTCTTACCCTACGACAACGCTCATACATACATACATACATACACACATACGTTCCTGCCTATGTACACATAAATTCATTCTTGCAAGAACTACTACGAACATTTTGACGACCTTGTATCAACCAAAATACATTAATTTTTATTTGAAGAGACCTTAATTGATTTATATGTATATAAATTTGTTGTTTCACTTTACAATCTGATTTTCTTGTTTTATACCCCTCTTATGTTGGGCTATCAAACTAACCTGTTTCTACACTTCACTATAACTGATAACCCACTATAAATTAATACTTTTAAACGTAAATACATAAGCAATTTATATGTTACTTATAAAATATCGGTTGCCTATTATGTATCCAAAATAGAGTACCATGCAAAAGTTATTGTTAATTATAACTATTGTAAATTTCTCCTAATTGCCAGCTTTCAAATGGATGTTTCACACTGCGTTTTCAATAGACGAAACATTAGTCTTATTGGAGTCACTTTCATAATTATCAATTTGAATTTTTATGTATGCATACTGTATATGTATCGTATATATTAACACGCATTAGCATGAAACTCTTACTCAGGCACACTAGAAAACAATTCACTGTTAATAACTCATTCCCGAATAGCTGTATTATTCTTTAGATATAGTAAGCCGAAGGGTGCACATTGTAAGCATGCTCCACCAAAACATTACTATGTCCCACCGTATCATCCATTAAAATCTCGGTGTCGTACATATATTTAACTAAAATATTTAATTTTTTATCGAAAGCAACAGAACGGCAAACCTATTTCAAGACCAAGTTGAAGCAAGATAATCACTTAATGGACAAAGGTTTCTGAGTGCTTCACATGAAAGGCTTGAACAAATAAGACTACAATCGCAGAAACACAGGACTAATGGAACTGATTAATTAAATGATTCATTGTACTCGGGAATTAATTTTGTTCAAATGCAGATAAATATTTTATTTGTGTAGATTGTTAAAATAACTAAGGGAAGTAATCATTCAAAAATTTGCTAACTTAGTTTGATTTACCTCCCTTCCCACTACGGATGGGAAATAAAATATATAAATAAATACACATTGTTAAGAATAAAAGGTCATGCGATAAGGAGCGCTGTCATAACAGCCTCGTCATTTCTTCATTTCTCTACGTAAAATAAAACCTTCCTCAGAATTACTGGTTTGTTTTCTTATACATTTCAATTCGAACCACAGGTCCAATTTTACTCGGCCATCTTTGTATATTGTCGTCCATAATTCCAACTGCAACGAATTCTACTTTCATAAGCTCTCCACGTCAAAGCGTTGCCATTTTATGTTTCAAAGCTTAATACCTCCCCTCTTTTTCCTTTTCTTTCTCAACTACCTTTACATTTCCTGGTATCGTTATATTGATAATCGAATATTGTTTTCCCTTCTTCTGGATAGGAGGGATTACCACATTGAACGACGAAGTCTCAAGACAGCTTTCTTCTTTTCTTCTATGTGCTGTTTCTCTATAGAACGACCATGATTCACCAGATTATTTCCTGTCCTTTGTTGCTCTTAATAAATTTTATCTTTTTGTTATCTCTCCTAAATCCTTTTCTGCCATCTATTTACTCAAACTCACTAGGTAGGTTATGCATTGATAACCTCTTTCCTTCTTGCCTTCTGTGCTAGGA
Source organism: Acanthosepion pharaonis (assembly GCA_903632075.3). Classification (NCBI taxonomy): domain Eukaryota; kingdom Metazoa; phylum Mollusca; class Cephalopoda; order Sepiida; family Sepiidae; genus Acanthosepion; species Acanthosepion pharaonis. The sequence continues at coordinate 52,382 of CAHIKZ030002552.1, forward strand.
GTATCAAATTTTCCAAGCCCTCTTTCCTCATTACGTGCCTTAGAAATTTGAACTCTTTCTCTTCCTGATGTTTTCTTTTTCTTTCTATTTTTCTTAAAACAGCTTTACACTCTCTGTTTCCACTACTTCAAATGGTTTTTGCACATACAACGTTTTAGCTCTTTCCACTATTTCTATTGTTATTAGTAATAGTAAGAGTAATATTAATAGTATTAGTAGTCGCATTTTATTACTATTTATTTGAATTGTCATACCAAATGACTGGTGGCCATCGTTGGGGATGAATTAACAGGTTTACTTCTCAAAATACCAGACTCCTTCACAGTATCCTTGTAGACCCCAGCATTCATTCCTTGGGTTTCTAAATCTGTTACACATTCTCAGATGGAATTATGAGAATCAATACTTTTTTATAATAAAATTGATATTAAACCAATTGATGTTGATAAAAAAACAATCAAGATATATTATTTATATGGGAGTATATAGTTTAAATGTCAAATTATAATTATTTGTCATATAAAAAATATCGAAAATCGCTTATAAGTTCGAGTGCTGTTCCAAATGATAATACGGGACTTTTACTAGTTAAGATTATATTTTATTTACTCGAATACTTCAGTTATTCCCAGACAGTTTGGGGAATTTTGCCTCGTTGAGACTCCAACCGAAACGTGATCCTTCCATTCTTGTTTGCGATGTGTGTGAGACTATCCAAATCATCACTGAAGAGGTTGTTTATATATTTACCTGCCCAATAATAAGCCGATATCAATTTCCTGGTACCCCCGGCTTCTTTCATAGTCTGGTGTGAAATTTGAGTGTGATATCTAATCCAAGCTCATACTACACTTATTATGGTTTTGTCACGCTTTATACCAAGTGTAAATATGATAATTTCTTATGTTGACATGGAAGATTTCTCTGCGACACTAACGATCGCGGAATAGCAGACGCAGTTCGTAAATTCATGAAGCGGTTCTATGACGTCATAGCACTTGAGAGCCGAAAGCTTAGATCAAGGAACAGCTGAAAAAAAATATCCAAATGTTGGACAATTTTTGTCTTTATTTTCACCCGAAATTAAAGCAACCACACGGAGTCTAGAACGGCTCATGATCAAACATAATAGACTTTCATTGTCTGTTATATTTAACAATATATGTTTAAATTATCTACTGCCCCAATACACTATATATATATATATATATATATATATATATATATATGTATGTGTGTGTGTGTGTGTGTGTAAGAGGGAGAGATTTGTTTGTGTGTGTGTATGTGTGTTTGTGTGTGTGTAAGGAGACTTACTTTATTACTATAGCTCTTGAGTTTCTCGACATTCTAAAAGTCTTTTAACATTGTTAGTTTTTCTAATGTTTCAAATTTAACATTACTTGAAGCAGGTTTTATTGCTTCGCAGACGTCATCTTTGCTTTAATATTGTTTTCTACTTCAATATAATTTCTCTTTTAATAACGGAAGTTCTCTATTTAAGAGATTCTGAGGGCCATTTTATTTGGGAGCTTTGAAACCATTTTAGTATTGTGGGTAATAATTAACTTCGCATAATAAGAAAGAGCATTGTCACATAATTTAGCGCGAAGCTACTTGACTGTAATCTGTAGCTCTCAAAAAACATTTTGTCTCAGAAACTACAATAATTGTTCTTGACGCTGTCCTCATATTTAAAAACACTAATAATTTTATTGCCTACAATACTATAGGAAATATGCACCTAGTTTTGTTCGAAGTCTTTTTGCTTGTCTATTTCCATGAAGGACCCAAATCCTAGCTTAGCTATCACGATTGTTCAACGCCACGATATCTTTAAAACTAAAAATTCTTCTTCTTCCGTGTCCCTTCAGGAAGTAGTTGATCATGGCTCTCCACAATATCCTGTCCTTTATAGCGCTTAATAAATTTTGTATATATTTCTTATTTATCCTAAACCTTGTTCCGTCATCCATTTACTCAAGTTATGCTTTGTTTTCTTCTGTCCTTCTCGCCTTCAATCTGTCCTGTGAGTATCCAATTTTCCAAGTCTACTTTCCTCATTATGTATCCTATAAATTTCAACTGTCTGTGTCCTTTTTATTTCCTTTTTTCTCTAAAATGGCGTCGTTGTTCACATGTCCAATCTATGGTATTCTCAGCATCCTTTTGTAGAACTACATTTCTGTTGCTTCCAGTCTTTTCTTCATCTTTGAGGATACTTTCCAGAATTCACTGTCATATTGGATTGATTATTCTTTTCATTGTCCTTAAGGAAATTTTCCCGGTTCTTAATATTCTGTTTAGCTTTTGGAATGCATCTTTATTCATCCCAATGCACCTTCAGATTTCCGAGTCACGCTTTCCAACCTATTGTAAATGCTGCTTGGTTTATGCGTTGACGTTATCAAATGTAATTGCGTGTTCTAAGTGCATTTGTCTTTTATAAATTTAACGATTCAAGTAAAACAAAACAACGAGAGATCAATTGTGCATCAACAATAAAATATATATTCAAACAATAACATACAAAACAACCATGTAACGTTGTGCAGTAATTAAGGGAGAAAAAGTTGCTTCCCTTTAACAGTATTCTGAATAAGATTGAATGTTCGAAAGAATTTCTCTTGAATAAGAATGTTCAGGATTCTATGTTGAATAGAGTCTGGTGTAGAAAGGAATACAGTCAATTAAGAAGTGTGTTGTTTTGAGAAATATATAGAGTGCTGGTTCATGAACTTGGCTTAGTCACAGAGAGGAAGAATATGTGTAATGTGATGCAAAAATCTGTGTCTGTGTGTGCGTTGCGAGTAAAGTCGTGGATTTGTGTAGACAGGTGTAAATAGCTGGACTCTACTGAAAGATGTGGAAACAAACCACTTGTTTATAAAGCTGCTGTTAGGCTCCAGGTGACAACGCGGGAAAATAGAAATGTTTGATTGGTTAAAATTCGACCAATCACTGATTTTGTAACAAAGATATATGTGAACAAGTTCACGGCAGGAAAATTCAAATTGGTGACTGCATATTGCTAAATTGTCTTATGGAAAAGCAGTATCTATTTACTAGCCAATCGCAGACGAATAAATTGTGGGCGTGGAAAGCGTAGCAGTCGCTACACTATGTTAAAACACTTTCTAGCTATTAATTTGATTCTGGTATCCTCAATTTGCACGTTGGGCTGCCCTTTTTGCCAACAACCATGCATTCGGTCTTCTGTCACTGTTAGACAATCAGTTTTCATGTACGTCTTCGCCCTAATTTACATGTTTTTATGCGTGTTTTTCGCTATTGACTTAAATATGGTTGTCTGCATACTGAACTTTCGCCAAGCTTCTTCTCTATTTTCTATGTCTACATTTGCAATACAATCTTCACATATTTTATCTTGTCCTGTCCAATTCTCTTATTGATATTCTTTCTCAAATAACCTAAAATTCTTGACGCAAACCATTATTTCCTATTCCCATCTAACCAATGTTCTCTGTGATCTTTATTTACACTATTTGCATGTGTACTGTTGTCCGCATCTATGTTGTTGTTATCACAAGATTTCGGCCGTTGCGGCCTAAAGCCTTCATCAGGTGTATGCCGATCCGGATAATCTATATTATGACATTCTAAACTAAATATTTTATTTAATCTCAGAGGATATACTGTTCTTTTCTAAATACCGGGATATCTCTTCTCGTTATTATATTTTACTTCTGCTTTAATAAATTGCTCGCCCTGTCCCCAATGAGACCAAGTGAACACTGCCTGGCCCAAGGATTGAATTCACAATTATTACGTCACCAAATCCACAAGCCTATTCTTTAAACCCCTAATCTAGTGAAATGCACAGCGAATGAAACGTTGGGATAATAGCCCACAAGTAAATAGTAGGAAAATGATAAGTCCACATCCCAGAAATTCAGATATTTTTGTGATCTCTTCGACATTTTTGTAATTTCTAATGCTTTTCTTCTTTTATTCAATAAATTTAAAAATATCTTATTTCTCTTTTGAGGTGTATATCTTTCATACAGCCCATTGCAATCTTTTATATCTGAAATAAAATATAGATATCAATGACACTATATACATTATTCGGACTATTGTCCTCGGCTTTGTCGCCATATTTATTACAACGTTTCAGCCATTGTACGCTCTGGACTTCCGGTGGTTGGAATGTCGAACTGAACCCTTTATTCCGCTCACTGGGGTAGACTGTTCTACTTCCACGTGTCATGTCTAATGGATGTCAGTTATCAATTAACTCCTGCTTAATTCCCTCTCCAAGTTCTCCACCGCCTTAACTATGTATTGAACTCACACTCTTTGGGTCCTGTCACTGGATCTAACTAAGGCCTTTATCCACCTGAAGAAGGCCGGAGCGTACAACGGCCGAAACGTTGTAATAAATATGGCAAAGGAGACACAACTAAATAATATTTCAGGTCGCCCAATGTTTATTATAATAAAGTACTGATAATTATGGAAATTAACTAATGGTGGTTGGAATGTCGAACTGAACCCTTTATTTCGCTCACTGGGGTAGACTGTTCTAGTTCCACATGCCATGTCTAATGGTTGTCAGTTATCAGTTATCTCCTGTTAATTCCCCTCACCAAGTTCTCCCCCGCCTTGTAATAAATATAGCGACAAAGATAAGGACAATAGTCCGAATAATGTCAGTTATCAGTTATCTCCTGTTAATTTCCCTCTGAAAGTTCTCCACTGCCTTAACCGGGTATTGAACTCACATTCTTTGGGTCCTGTCACTGGATCTAACCAGTGCCTTTATCTACTGTACCATGTGTCCTTGATGAGAACGGCCGGAACGTTGTAATAAATATCGTGACAAAGATGAGGACAATAGTCCGAATAATGTAAATAGTGTACATAATACCTCATCTCAGAAATATAGACAGATACTGAAAGGCTGAAACGTTGTAATAAATATGACGCCAAAGATGAGGACAATAGTCCGAATAATGTAAATAGTGTACATAATACCTCATTTCAGAAATATAGACAGATACTGAAAGGCCGAAACGTTGTAATAAATATGACGCCAAAGATGAGGACAATAGTCCGAACAATGTAAATAGTGTACATAATACCTCATTTCAGAAATATAGACAGATACAGAAAGGCCGAAACGTTGTAATAAATATGACGCCAAAGATGAGGACAATAGTCCGAATAATGTAAATAGTGTACATAATACCTCATTTCAGAAATATAGACAGATACTGAAAGGCCGAAACGTTGTAATAAATATGGCGCCAAAGATGAGGACAATAGTCCGAATAATGTAAATAGTGTACATAATACCTCATCTCAGAAATATAGACAGATGCTGAAAGGCCGAAACGTTGTAATAAATATGACGCCAAAGATGAGGACAATAGTCCGAATAATGTATATAGTGTACATAATACCTCATCTCAGAAATATAGACAGATACTGAAAGGCCGAAACGTTGTAATAAATATGGCGCCAAAGATGAGGACAATAGTCCGAATAATGTAAATAGTGTACATAATACCTCATCTCAGAAATATAGACAGATACTGAAAGGCCGAAACGTTGTAATAAATATGGCGCCAAAGATGAGGACAATAGTCCGAATAATGTAAATAGTGTACATAATATCTCATCTCAGAAATATAGACAGATACTGAAAGGCCGAAACGTTGTAATAAATATGGCGCCAAAGATGAGGACAATAGTCCGAATAATGTAAATAGTGTACATAATACCTCATCTCAGAAATATAGACAGATACTGAAAGGCCGAAACGTTGTAATAAATATGGCGCCAAAGATGAGGACAATAGTCCGAATAATATAAATAGTGTACATAATATCTCATCTCAGAAATATAGACAGATACTGAAAGGCCGAAACGTTGTAATAAATATGGCGCCAAAGATGAGGACAATAGTCCGAATAATGTAAATAGTGTACATAATATCTCATCTCAGAAATATAGACAGATACTGAAAGGCCGAAACGTTGTAATAAATATGGCGCCAAAGATGAGGACAATAGTCCGAATAATGTAAATAGTGTACATAATATCTCATCTCAGAAATATAGACAGATGCAGATAACAATGACTACTTCTTTATATAGTTGTTTACAGTATGATGATTAACACTTCAGTTACCGAATAAAATGCCAAGTCACCAAATAATGTATTGGAAACATTTCTACAGGATATTAGATGTTATAAGGTTAAATTCTCATTTTCAACATCGTTATAAATCATTTAATTTTTTGCCAGCATCGATTGCTTAAAACCAATATATATCTGTTATATATATCTATATATATATATATATATATATATATATATATATATATATATATATATAATGTTCTCGGTAGGTTCTCTGGATTTTCGTCCAATCCCTCACTGCTCTCTGTTTCTTCTTTAGACTTTTGGAACTGCTACGACTCTAATCTGTCTGGCCCTCTTTTTTACTTGTGATTATCAGAACCACTCTCCCTGTTGAACTGACTCGGCGATTATAAGTTTCTCAGAATAGTCTTTGTGTTGTGCTGATGTCATTTGTCTGCTTTATCAAACTCATGTCGTTTGCACAGTTCCTACTGTATAACTGATGCTACCCCGTCGGGTCTAATCTTGCATTTTTTCTGTGCCAGTTTCCTACATTTATTCTGTTCCATAAACTTTCCAAAAAGGATCAATTTCTATTTTCTGATCGGGGCTAGTGGGTAGATTTTGTTAATTCTCACCTAGATATAATATGCCCTAATGTAGATTATAAGCTTCTTCTAGGCTAAAAAGATTAAGGATTCCGTTCGTTTCTTCAAGTGTCCTCTGCGTGGCCATGTCTTTAATATTGCGCCCGCTATGGTTTTATTTCCCTTTTATATTCTCCATGTAGATTGTTTTTCTTTTTTTCTTTACCTGTGTTTATTTCTTTTGTCAGTTTTGTTCTTGCTAACATTTTATCGCATTGTTGAATACATTTATCCAGCTTTATTTTAGTCATTTGTACACTGCTTTTAATGTTGAGACCTCTTCTTTTCACAGATAAACCGTGTCGTTGTCATGACTTTCCTAATTCGTCCGTCCATTGATTTGAGTTTCTCTTTCCTTCATCCGAGAAATGGTTTCGCAAATCTGCCCGAATTTTCATTCGTTTTATCAGGTCTCCGTTATTTAATTTAGTTTCTCGTATTTTCTTATTCTTCTTTCTTATTTTCTCTCTCACTTCCTCCCATTTTATTGAATCGCATTCGAGTAGTCTGTGCTATTTATTACGATTCTTTACGGCTAATACCTTCATTGACCTGTTATCTCCTATGCCAAATGTCATGTGGCGAATTACAAATATTCCGTAGTTCGGTACTATTATTTAGTCATACTTGTTGTACTCTATATAATATTCTTGATATACTGTCGGCATATATGTAATCATTTTTGTAAAGAAGTTTTAATCATAACCAGTTTTACTGTTAATGAGACTCCTTGCTTTGAATATCTGTTGGGACTAAAGCCCCATCCAGACCTTAAATTGAATTCGCATATTCGCTCCATCGCTAAAGATATTGGATGAACAGTCGATTCCTTGGACCGCTCCAGAAAGTACCTTACTCCGTATATACGTCAGATCAGAGCAAAAAGAGAATATTTCTGCAATATCTGGTTTACTGCTGACCAGTTGTTCTCACTGCCCAGCTTTGAGTGAGTCAAAAAGCGATTAAGCGGCCCTTTGAGTGATGAATTATTTTCTACCATGCAATCCGTTTCCCACAGACGAAACGGTGCTACGATGTCACTGTGGCAAATACTTAGATGAGCTTGTCTCCGCCACTTTAGACTACAGCTATGAACCGCCTTGCAATGCACAGAGCGCCAAATTATCCTCAACCCTTTCGTATTCTTTTGGCATGGAAAAAATTCCATTCAGACAGCCTCTTCCCCAGAAGTGTCACTTTGTCGAACAGGTTCCCTCGCGAATATTTTCCGACCACTACAATCTTAACCTACGAAGAAGTCAAAAATAGCATCCATCAAGATTACTAAAGATAGAGACAGATATGCAATATGGTAGGTCCTGATCGGGAACTCGTCTACAGTCAATTTCTCGCAGACGTGTTGTGGCTTCTCTCTATCTTTTTTACAAATATTTTCACGGCCACAGCTACGAGCTACTTTCAATGGTACCCTAAATGCATGAATTTAAGCATTCTACTCGGTTGGCATCTCAGTCCCAACCTTTTACTGTCGAAACAGTTAGATTTAACCGCCTCTACTACTCCAACAGCTGCCGGATGTAGTTTATCGTCATACCCAGGAGTCTTGTTTGAGGTTGTACGACTTATTGAACATCAATAATGCAAGATCTCTGACACGCGCTTGGATAGCAATCGCTCTGATATCAAAAATGTATACAAGAGCAGCCATGAATGCATCCTAAAAGTAACAAGGAGCCGTTCTAATTGTCCATTTGATTATTTTCAGGAATCTTTCTGTTACGCAGGTCACCTTGGAAATACCTGACATGTTTGTGAGTGCGCAGGTGGTAGCACTGCTTAGAACAGCTCCGGTAATGAGGAAAATATTGTGTCTCTAATTTTCATTTCTGTCAGGCAACAACCCCTGGTTGAAAGGAAAATAAGTATAAGTTTAAAGTCATTTTTTACTCTTTTACTATTTATACTGAGCCTATTTTTTAAATAAATTTTGTATTTCAGATGGGAAAACAATTTAGATTTTAAATTGGATCCTTTCGCCATCACAGAAGTTACAATTACTGAACTAAGAATAAGAATAAGGAGATGGTAAAGACGAAAATTGATTGATTCATTTGTTTTTTACGGATTGTCAACCCTTATGTTGTTTATTCAAGGACGAAATATTTTTGTTTTTAAAACTAATTCTTGTTTTAGCGAGTGATTATCACATTCGCAATTTTCGTTTCTTTTCATTTTTTTTTTAGAATAACAATTACTAATAATTAATTACTAATTATTAATAACAATTACTTTTTCGAGATACAAGTCCTACTATTTAACTCATAGCTGGAGGAGGTGATGAATTCATGCCTTTCCAAAAAGTATTTGCGCGTAAGTGAATGTACTGAATCCGAATGGAATTCGAACACAAACTCTCCGTGTTCACAATATATTACACCAACCGCACGTTCACGAAGATGGAGTTGATGATGATGATGAATAAGATAAAGAAGATGATGATGATGAATTAGATGATGATAAAGAAAACGTTGAAGATTATTATGATTAAGAAGAAGTAGAAAGATAGACAAATTTATTCAAAGTGTAAACAGAGATATTGGAACAGAAATCTATGAAGACCTTTATGCTTATGAATAAACATTGAGATGTGAAAGGCTCGGCAAAACTTTGCTACCAGTCGATCAAGCATCAGTCGGTGATTACAAGTGTTATGTTAAAAGAAAACCATAGCTATCCCATGAGCGTAACTCTACGTGGTGCAAGAACTAGCAAGCTTGTCTATTGAGTTCGATCCTCACTAGGTGCCCCATAATTTCAGCCTTGTGCCACATCTAACCTACGCCATAGCTACTCCCATGAAAACTCTAGAGAAATGACTTGGCCGTGATAGGTGATTTCCTAGCAGAGTTAAATATGAAAAGAGATATATTTCAGGGAGAAGTTCTTGTCTCTGATGTTGTTTTTCGCCGCCATGACACGACTTAATCTAGTTTTGAGATAATGTCAAGAAAAGTACCAGTTCGTGAAGGTAGAAAAACGTGAATGACGTAAAATTGTTAGCGAAAAGCCAAACATAACAAAAAAGATTAATTAGTTTACCGAGTGTATATAAAAGGATTTCGATAAAAGGAAATCTGTACAGTTCGTGATGCACCAAGATCTAGGTCCACATACGAATGATAAAATAGTCAGGGCTTTAACAGCAAATAAGCGCTTTTAATACTTACTTGCAATTTTGTAGTCGGGAAGGAATGAAGATAAATTTTTAAAAGAACGAAAGAGAATAAAAAAAAAGACTAGTTGAGCCGTGGAAAAATGCTGACAACTAATATTATCTATTATTGCTTTTGTTTGTTTTTCGTTTTTTTCTTCTCAATCGTTGCCTGTATGTTTTTATTTTATTCCTTACCTATTTCAATATTTTTAGCGCGTCAATATTTTATCTGAATCATATGCAAAAATGGATACGTTTTATTGGCGAAAAAGGAATAAAGAATGCACAAGTATTTTCTACCGAACCCAAACTTTTATCTTCATTTTGCACTGTTTCTCCATCAGGTAACAATTCTCATACAGTAAACATTTTAACACTTTCAATCGCAACATGCTTTTCAGTCTTTCGCTGAGTTTCACGATAATCAGCCACAAAGCCTACCTGTGTACGTCTGTCTGTCTCACCTCTTACCTACGTCTCTTTTATATCTATATGCTTCTCTGTCTCTCTACTTCTCTTTTCTCTCTCCATGCTACTGTCTTTCTGTGTATCTCTTTCGTCTCCATCACTTCCACACATTGTACGTGTGTCTTCCGTCTCCATCCCAACCTCTCTTTGTATGCTTGTTTTCTGTCTCTATCCCTCATTCTCTTTGTACGACTGTCTTCTCCCTCAATCCCTAACTCTCTTTGTACGACTGTCTTCCCTCTCCCTCCCTACCTCTCTTTGTACATCTGTCTTCCGGCTCTGTCCCTCCCTCTCTTTGTACATTTGTCTTTCGTCTCCATCCCTCCCTGTTTCTCTAACCCTAACCTTCCTCTTCATCCCTCCCTGTCTCTCTATCTCTATAGATATTTACTTTTTCCCTTCTCCTGGTTTTCTTTATCCTGTTTTCTAACCCTCCTAACTTTCCTCATTCAGTTCCATTTTTCTCCTTCTTCCTTACCTTCTTTTTTCTCTTTTCCTTTTCGTTTAATAGTTTTATGTAATTTGTTTTTATCAAAAAGCCTAACTGATTCTAGCTTAGAAAACCCGGGCAGGATATAGTTAGAAAATCATAAAAGCGTAACGGTCGTACATGCAACAACAATAACAATAATAATAATAATAATACTAATAATAATAATAATAAATTCAAGGACACGCAAAAAACATATAGTAATTATAATAATAATAATAATGATATCACAATCGAAATAATGATAATATTAGAAACAGTATATCAGTCATAATACTAGTACTACTACTACTAATAATAATAAATAATAATAAACGAGTAGGGTCCACACGAAGGGCGTTATCTATGTAATATATATATATATATATATATATGTGTGTGTGTGTGTGTGTGTGTGTGTGTGTGTGTGTGTGTGTGTGTGTGTGTGTTTTAATTGGTCAGTTGAAAATGTCATGATGCCATTTCTGATCTTATGTCTCCTGGAGGAACGCGGAAGGAAATGTGTAGACACCAGAAATCAAAGGAAATGAAATAATAATAATAATAATAATAATAGTTATTATTATTATTATTATTATTATTATTATTTATGTTGCTAATATCATTATTTCAGGGTAATTGTGCCGATAAACCTTCATCTATGGTATCTCGACTTTATGAATTTAAGTGCAGTACTAAATTGGGGGCAAGATTTCAACTTTTTACGCTTGAAATGGCTAGATGAACAGTAAATTCTATGCTATCATTTTCTCCTATTGCACTTCTTCCTTGTGGAACTCAAGCATAGTTTCTTACTTTCAACCATCTTTTATCTTCAAAAATTTAAATATAATGTCAATCGTTATCTTCGGTCTTTTTAATCCCTGTTCTTTTATTGTCCTCGCTCCTTAATAAAGTTTTTTTTTTTATTATTTTTCTTATATTCTTTCTCACTCAGTAACCCCTTGCGTCTTAGTCGCTTCATTGCTTTACTTGGGTGAAATGATAAAAAATACTGAAATTAAAAACATAATAATAATAATAATAATAATAATAATAATAATAATAATAATATCAGGAACAAGATAATGACAATAATAATAATACCTTTATCAAAAACACGAAAATAATAATAATAATAATAAGATTCCAGTAGACTAATTGAAGGGATTCCTGGAAGTCCATGCCTCAAAGAGATACAAAAAATTGTTCTGACAAGTACAGCCCACACCTTACGAAGGGCTTTATCTATGTAATTTTTTTTTTTTTTTTTTATTGGTCAGTGGAAAGTGTCATGACGCCATTTCTAACCTTAGGTCCCTGGGCGGGATCCGGAAAGAAATGTGTAAACGCCAGAAATCAAAGAAAATAATAATAATAATAATAATAATAATAATAATAATAAAATACTTAAAGAAGAAAGCAAAGGCAAATGCAACCGACCAGATACAGAAACAATGGCAAGATAAACCGCTTCCTGGCCAATACTCTGCCCGTGCCAAACAATCTGATGTAGACAAACACCGTACACATCAGTGGCTACGTAGTGCAGGGTTGAAAGCTGAAACTGAAGGTTTTATCCTTGCTGCACAGGACCAATGCTTGTTAACTAGGAATTATCAAGCACATATAGTAAAATATTGTGTCAGCCCAAAATGCAGATTCTATGATAAATATGCAGAAACAATTGATCATCTTGTATCAGGTTGCACGATATTGGCAGCCACTGTGTATAAAACCCGGCATGACAAAGTGGGCTAATATCTGCACTGGAAAATTTGTCCATGCCTCAAAGAGATACAAAAAATTGTTCTGACAATTACAGCCCACACTTTACGAAGGGCTTTATCTATGTATTTTTTTTTCTTTTTTTGTCAGTGGAAAGTGTCATAAGGCCATTTCTAACCTTAGGTCGCTGGGCGGGACCCGGAAAGAAATGTGTACACGCCAGAAACCAAAGGAAATAAAAATAATAATAATAAATCAAGATGCTAGAGTATTAGTTAGTATTAGTATTAGAGAATTGACAAACTCACTTTCGCTTGGATTACAGTAAAAACTTCCAATTACGAATGGCTTGAAAACCCCTCCTCCCCTTTAATCGAGTGTAAGGGCCACAGCCTCGCCATGTTAGGATCATAGCCTCACTACCCTAGTTGTTGCTGCTGTGATTTCCGTAGTTCGTAGGCTTTTATGGAATGCAATCATTAGATTCAAGTCCAACCGATTTTAAGTTCAGAATTTTCCTTCTCCTAGACTAGATACCAACCAAGGCTAGAGAACTGCGTAACTTGACGGGGTGAAGGGCATTTGCCCAAGGGTACTTGAGCGGAATAGAACAGAACGATATTGGTGGGAATTTCAGCGTTGATAACCGCTACGCTGCATGTACATTAGGCGTGGTTTGGTTTATTTTGGTTTACAGCATATGAACACCTCAACCGGTTATGTAGACAAGATTTTTAGGATAGGTTCATATGAATAGAATATACAGTGCTGTTCGATAAAAGTGACTCAGCTGATTTTTTTTACTTAAAAATTTTTTCGCCTATTGTTTTTGGGGGTCAAACTAATTTTTAATCTTACTAATATAAAGACCCCTTCCTGACCACCTAGTAAAACGTTTACTCACCCTAAGGTATTCTATTGATAATTATAATTTTAGATATAAATGAGATTTAGGGAAAAACTCTGTGCAAAAAAAGCGACTAGTAATCAATAGAAACATAACCGAACAGCTTTAAATAAAGAATAATAGAGGTATAATTTATTTATAATGGGTAATATAGTTCGAAATATTTAATAATCTATGGGTCCTCCTTTATTTTGAATAACCTTTTCAACCCTTTTCGGCATTGACTTGATTAGGTTCTGGCAAATCTCATCTCCAAGCATTGAATTCCAATTCGGATATGAAATTCACAATCAAATCCTCTTTGTTGCTCAACTGCTTTCTCGGGAGCCTGTACTTTATAATGCTCCATAAGTTTTCTATGGGGTTGAGGTCAGGAGATTGGGGCGGCCATGTCATAACACTCACCTGCTTCTCATCAAAGTATTCCTTCATCAATTTTGATTTGTGACAGGGAGCATTATCCTGCATAAAAATGAGCTTGGTGGGGTCGATTTGCACCCTTTCAGCAGAAGAGAGAAGACAAGACTCTAAAATTCTCTTGTACTGTTCGCTCTTGAGGGTCTTTTCAATAGGTTTTAAGAAACCCGTTCCATGAAAATAAAAGCATCCCCAGAACATTATACTGAACGGATGCTTGACAGTACTTACTGCTAAATTCAAAGAGCTTTCAAAGCTTCTTCTTCGGATTTTAGATCGCTTATCCTTTGAATTTAGCTCAACTATCGTTTCATCGGAGATGTTGTGGATTCCGAGATGAAATCCGGTCTCAAATGAATGACAAACGCAGGAATGAAATATAGTAAATAAATGTATTGACGTAATAATACAATTGGTAATACGGTTAGTAAATCCAGAAATGCGGTTAGTAGCAATAATAATATATATACAGTCTGGAAAATTCAGTATCGAAGTATGACTTCCTTCTGAGTCTACGTGCTCGCAACTGTGACTCCTACAAAGCAGTTACCTCACACTCTTACTCTCTCACTGTTCACTGTATCAGTGTATCTTCCCCGGGTATTCACCGGCAGCAGTACAAGTACACACATGGTCGAGTCCACTTGTAGGAAAAAGGGGTGGACCCCATAACAGGAAAAGAGAACATTTAGGAAAAAAAATCAGGTGAGTCACTTTTATCGAACAGAAGTGTATATTCTTTATAAGAAATCAGCTTGTAGATCAGGTTTCATTGATGTATTTTTTTTTCAAATATATATTGCTGGTATATTTACTAAAAAAAATTATTTTTATACTGTCATAATGTTTTGACCCCAGTTTGAGGTTAACTATTTTTTTAATAGCTGGGGTTTGTTTTAACAGGTGCTACCACCAATTGCCAAGGTGGACATATTTGGGGAACATCAGCAAATAAAAAGTAGTTCCGTGCTCCTAACCAGAGACATTGCTGCCGGATGTAGTTTATCGTCATACCTAGGACTTATATCAGGCGTGTAAACTCAATTAGTGCAAATTAAAACTCACTGAAAATAATTTTGATAAGCTTCGACATTTCTCACTTAATTTTAACATTGATGATAAAATTTTCTCTTCATCGTGATTCCAAATAAAATTAATTGCATCGGTATTTATCGCTATTTTAATTATATTAGTCTCTAACTTAAATTGTGTAATTTCTAATTATGGAAGCGATGGCGTAGTCCTAGAATCGAGTTACTTAGAGAGCTGGTCGAGTGTCTGCATTGAATTTGCTAAGAAGGTTGAGGTGGGCTTTATAGTAAATTGCGTTATGGTGATCAGGCGTCCGTACTAAGCATGGAGTTATTTTGATTATTTTTCAGCTGACCAGGTTGATTAATGACGCCGGATCAGTCAAGGGCGGAAAGGCGGTAGTGTCAGGCAGTAATGGAATCATATTAATACCACACACTATCTGTTTAACGCTTGATGGGTTATGCGTTGTTTTTTCTCTGTCCCTCTTGCCTTCAATTTCTTCTGTGAGTGTCACATTTTCTAAGCCCTCTTTCCTCATTATGTGCCATAGAAACTTCAACTGCCTCTTGATGTTAATTATAAGTATCCTTGTTGTTATCATTTTCACTAATGTTTTGTCAATGTTCACATGGTATTCTCAGCATCCTTTGGCAGAATCACATTTCTGTTGCTTCAATTCTTTTTTCATCTGTGAGGAGATTGTCCAGCATTTATTACCATATAGGAGAACTGATATTACGTAACAGTTCAGTACTCTTTTCTTTGTTTTTTTATACTTTGCTTAGCTTTTGGAAGGCATCTTTCGCTATACCAATACGCCTTCATATTTCAGGTTCGCACATTCTGTCCTCTGTTAAAATACTTCCCAGATATTTAAATTGTTTGATTCTGATATAATAGTGATTTTCCAAGCGTAGCTTAGATGTGGCACAAGGCCGAAAGTAGGGGGCACCCAGTGAGAATCGAATTTTTCTAGAGATGTCTCTCTAACCATAACACCGCCTCGAGGTGCTTAGATAGATAGATAGATAGATAGATAGATAGATAGATAGATAGATAGATAGATAGTGATTTTCCAAGCGTAGCTTAGATGTGGCAAAAGTTCAAATGTAGGGGACACCCAATGAGGATCGAACTGACTATTCAGTCGTAATTGTTCTAAAGGTCAAACTTAAATAGCCATTATTTTTTTTGAGGTGCTTAAGATAGATAGATAGATAGATAGATAGATAGATAGATAGATAGATAGATAGTGATTTTCCAAGCGTTTCTTAGACAATGGCACAAGGCCGAAAGTAGGGTTATGGATTTGAGGATCGAACTCACTACTCAGTCGTAAGCGAGACCGACTTTCAACGGTGTAATGGTTAGGAAGCCTGAGAGGTACTTATTCATGCGTCGTTTGTATTTGGGCAATAGCGTATCGGAGCCCATTCTTCTCCAGGTCAAGCCACTGCCAATGTCCGCCAGCTTGACGGTTCGCCTTTGTCGTGGACACGTGGCTGTTGATTCTGGTCGTTGATTTTCTGGAAGACTTCCACCCAGTGATGACATGTCATGGATGCAACTGGCTGTATACATAACCATGCAGCCCAGTCTGACAACGTTGTGTCTGTTGGCAGTTGACCCTGCAAGAGGCATCATCCGGTCTTTGACGGGTCTTTCTCTTAATCCTGCTTGTTGTCTAGCCACCTTATCCCAACAAAAGCTTTATAGGAGAACCGGTTTAGTCACCGATGTCCCGATTATGCGACAGGTAGGTACACGGTACTAACAGCATTCGTAGAGTGACCTAATATAACAAATAAAAAAATATCAAATGAAATAAAATATATAAATACTTGTACTGGAGGGAATAAATTTTTAAAAAAAGGTTTTAGTCAAAAAGGAAGAAAACAAAAATGATGTCTCGTACCTGCCAATCCAAGAAATCTCTTAAATAATGTTACCGACAGCACTGCAGTCAGTCTTAAATATCTCAAGTGCCTCCAATCTTATCTCGAGTGTCTTAAGAACCAATTATCATGGGTATAATTCTAATATTATTTCTTCAGTTCTTGGAAAAGTTCCTGGCAGAATTCCATTTTTAGGTTTCATTACCGCTGTTATCATTATTATTAATTTATATCCTGATTTTCCAATCGAAGCATAGATGTGGCACAATGCCGAAAGTATGAGGCACACAGTGAGGATCGAACTCATTATTCAGTCGTAACTGTTCTAGCGAGACAAGCTTGCTAACCATTACACCGCCTCGAGGTGCCCAGATATATAGATAAATAGATAGATAGATTTTCTAATTGTTTCTTCTTAGATGATTTGGCACAAGATCGAAAGATAGGGTGCACCCAGTGAGGATCTAACTCACTACACAGTCGTAATTGTTCTAGCGAGACAAGCTTGCTAACCATTACACCGCCTTGAGGTGCCCAATTATTAATTTATATCAAATATAAACTAGTCATAACCACGACATTTAACTGACGAAAGAAACGCAATAATAATAATAATAATAATAACGTGGCAGTTAAAAAACTAAAAAACAGATTCTGTAGTCATTGGAACTTTGAGTCTGATAAAGAAAGAAACTCAACAACAAACCAACAAAATTTCTGCTACACCATTTCTCCAGAAAATCCCCCAAATTGTTCTATTATGCACAGCCCATATCCCGTGAAGAACTTTGTCCGTTGTGTTTTTTTTTTTTTTTTTTTTTTTTTTTTTTTTTTTTTAACAGCTGATTTTGGTTTAATTAAGTGAAAACAACAAAAGAATCACTTCCTTGGCCTGCTCTAGGTGTGAAGAGATTTTTTTTTCAATTTTGAAGAATGAGGCAGCTAAGCTGACTTGGAAATACCAACTAGGTATCTGGGAACACCCACGATTGGAGACCGTCTGAGTGGACCGTGTTACACGATCAGAATGCCTCTCTCACGTGTACAGCCCACTATTTACGAAGGGCTTTATCTATATAATTTTTTTTTTTTTTTGTCCATGGATGATGCCATTTCTAAACTTGGTTTGGTTTGGTTTGGTTTGGTTTGTTTTACGGCATATCAACCTCAATGGATTATTTAATGCTGAAAAAAATTTTTATTGTTGGTAATGTTTTTCTTCAAAAATCTATTAAATTGGGAATATTTTTTTTGAAGAAATCCAGAGCTTTGTCATTTTTTTTCCAAAGAATGTATAGCTGTTTGTATTGTTGGTATTTTTAAAAGTACATCTGATAATAATTTTCCTTCAAAATTATCAAAAATAATTGTTTTATTACAGAATATCTCTGGTATTAAAACCTATTTTTACATAAGTTTGGGTATCAAACACCTACCCATAGCCGGGACCCCAACAAGTTCCACCACCCCAGGTCAGGGCGGACCCGGAAACACCAGCAATCAAGAGGTGGTTCCACGTTCCAAAGGCCTTGCTGTTGGACGCAGTTTATCGTCTCACCCAGGACGCGGATGTAGTTTATCGTCAAACCCAGGACGGGGGTGGTACTGGGAACGAAATGTGTACACACCAGAAATCAAAGGAATGTTAATAATAATAATAATAATAATAATAATAAGAAGAAGAAGAAGAAGAAGAAGAAGCATAAAACCGAAACCACTGAGAAATGGTATGAGCACCAACCAGAACCAGACACAGTTACCCAAAATAACGATGTAACTATCCCCGGGAACAAGCCAATTCAAACTAACAGGGAAATAAAAACCAACAGACCTTATATTATCATAAAAGACAAGAATTTAAGAAAGTCTGTGCTTATTGACATAGCAGTACCATCTGAGAGAAACAGATCCATGAAAACTATCGAGAAATTGTTCAAATACAAGGACCTGGAGATCAAGATTAACAGGATGTAGGGAATAAAGACTGAGACTGTACCAATAGTAATCAGAGCCCTGGGCCTCGTAAGAAAAGTAATTGGCAATTTTACTAACAGGGTTCGTCCAGAAGATCGTCCTACTAGTAACATCCCATATATTAAATAAATACTAATAATTAAATGTCACTTCTCATATAAAACCTAACGACCATGATTTGAACCCGGCTCTACAGGATACAAAGTAGGAAACATAACATACACAAATGAAAATAATAGTAATAGATCTCAAGTGGCATTTAAGACCCGCTAGTGATTTGCAAAGGAAGCCGCATATGGAGTAAATGTGAGGATTGTGGGATGTGCTCACTGTTAGATCGGCTCACCTTTTACATTTTGCTCTTTTTCTTGTAGAGGATTCAAACTAAAAGATTGAAAATTGCTGAATCCCTGCTGAATCCAATTTATATATATATATATATATATATATATATATATATATATTAAACAGACCAAACCACATAATTTTTTAATATTTTGTTTAACAATACCTCATCAGAAGAATATATATATATATATATATATATATATATATATATATATATATATAAAAAGAAAAAAAAGAGGACAAAAAAGAAATGAAGCCAAACTCTGAAAAAAAGTGAACGACCATATCTAAATAAAAAAGAAAACAACAAAACACCGCAAGTTACACTGACCACCACCACACAACCAATGCAACACAAAACAGACCAAATAAGTACACCAACAGAGAACAACCACCAGCACCACAACCAACAAAAACAACACCGCCACCATCAACGATAGCTAGAACCTCAAAACAAACACATACACAAAACAAACCACTAACTTTTATGGACATCCTTAGGGCGCTTTACAAACATACACAAGCCAAAACACAGATTTTATTCTACAGAACGCATAACCCCATTAGACATCCCAGACCAGCTAGATTAGCCCCTAGTAGACAATCAACAGCAAAACACACTCATGTTTAAAAAAAAAATGGAATAAGATCCCCAACCAGGACACCTGGAAGGGGGTATAGCATCCCTAATAGGAGATATGATGCAAGCTGAGCTTTTTACAAAAGAATTTCGCCATGCTTGCAAATTCAAACTTGATCCATACGGAAAGTTATAAATTTGAGTAACGATAAATTTTCACTCAATACATTCATATATTAAATAAAGGACACAAAATTTTTGCCCTAGTCCCCCAAGGTTTGATAAAGACACCTTGGCAAAGGACCTGAAATTTTTTTCAGAAGAATACGGTTAAAAGCCCACTATGGGGAAATGATCATACACCTTCTATACTTGAGACATTAAAAGAGAAGGATAACTAAAACTGAATAAAAAACACAGACATTACTATACAGACATTTGAACTAGCTGTAGCAAATGACATAAAAAAAACAGTAGCACGTAAGCCGCCACGTGACAATATTACTGAAGGGGAACGTATAGCCCTCGACACGCTGACACATAGAGATGACCTAATCATAACACAGGCTGACAAGGGGGTGCGACAGTGATCTGGGGAATCGAAGAATAAATTAAAAGAGGCCAACAAACAGCTAGCCGACAAAGAAACCTATAAAAGCATACCCTACAGATTCCTTCCAGAATACCAAAAAAAGAATTAACTAGCTCACTAAACATAATGGTTCGCAACGATCTAATCGACAAGGAAACATGCACAACACTTACACCCACAAACATTACACCTGCTCGTTTCTATCTCCTTCCTAAAATACACAAAAGCAACAACCCAGGAAGGCCGGTTATTTCATCGTTTCACTGCCACACGACAAAAATTTCCAAATACATAGACCGTTACATACAACCCCTAGCTAAGGAAGTAAAATCCGAGACACAACAGATCTACTGAATAAAATTAATCACATACAAACAGCTCCAGAGAATGCTATTCTAGTGACTATGGACGTTAGGTCACTCTATTCAAACATTAAAAACATCGAAGGGCTAGTCGCCCTTCAGGAAGCACTTACTAAAAGAAGAAAACAAGACCCCCCCACACACAGAAGTTATCATAAAACTCATGGAGCATGTCCTTACATTGAATACTTTCAACTTCAATGGAGCACACTACCTTCAAATAAGAGGTTGTGCCATGGGCACCATTGCAGCTCCATCATATGCTACAATATTCATGGGAAAATTTGAGGAGACCCATATCTATCCAATCATTGGTAGCGACTGCGTATTCTATGCAAGATATATCGATGATATATTCTTTGTATACACGGGTAGTGGTGACAAACTCACCCAATTTTTTATGACCCTAAACACAGTGCACGACTCAATTAAGTTTGACTATGAAAAGTCCACAACATCAGTAACATTTTAGACACCTGCATTTACATAGATGAAAACAAGACACTACAATCGACACTACACACTAAAATCACCGACACCCACAACTATCTACACTTTAAGTCTTCCCACCCTAAACACCTCAAAGAGAACCTTCCCTATTCACAAGCACTTAGACTCAGAAGGATATGTTCCAACAATGAAGAATTAAATAAACACATTGAAAATTTGGAGCATCAATTCACAACACGTGGCTATAAACAACACCTAATCAGGGAACAAATAAATAAAGCAATTTCCACACCTAGAGAAGACACCCTAATGTACAAGATTAAAAATAAATCTAGTCGCATCCCTCTAGTAACCACTTTCAATCCCACTCTGCCTCCTCTATCCCAAATAATCAAAAGTTGCTGGGAAATACTACATCTCAAACCAGACCTAAAAAAATTGTTTAAGGAACCCGGCCTTCTTGCATATCGTAGACCTAAGAACCTAAAAAGAAATCATAGGTAGTAACCACATTTCAGGGGACAAGGTAATCCGTAATAAACCAAGAAAAAAAAAACAACAGGATTTTCCCAACCATGTAACAACAAAAGAAGTTTATGTTGCAACCATATTAAAACACGAATTCATTCACTAGCTCAATCACTAAATCTACTTTCAAAATCTACTACCACGATTCTAACTGTAGAAGTCATAACATAATTTACCTCCTAGAATGCACACTATGCCAGAAACAATATGTAGGAAAATCTGAATGGCCCTTTCACTACAGAATTAATAATTATCGCAATCGAATTAAGTCGATTCCCCATGAAAAATTATTACCTGTAGAACAACATTTCCGCCTGGAAAAACACGATTTTAAAACCCATGCCAAATTCACTATAATTGAGAGAATAGAAAAGTTCAGAGCAGATAACATTAGAAAGATTTTAGAGTCCCATGAAAATAAGTGGATACAACGTCTAAAAACAAAATATCCAGCCGGGCTAAACCATAAATTTAACAAATATAGATAGTATTAATATATAACTCAACAAATCAAAACCTACCCACATTTCTCACCCACACAAGACAGACATGCTTACGGAGGTGTGGAGGCCTCACACTTATACACACACCCACACGAATATACACACTTACACACATCATACTCACTCACTCCCTAATGAGCCAAATGATAACACACACCCACAGCAATACACACGCTTACACATATCATACTCACTCAGTCCCTAAGAACCAAATAACACACACACAAACACTAAACAGAGACACATCCCCTCACCAGGTCCAATAAAACTGTCAAACTGACCAGAGGGAATTCAGATAACATGTATCCATCCAGCTCTTATCTCAAATAACAACTTAAAAGAGACTGTTTGACCAACACAAGGAATGTTAAAAGATTCATGTTAAAAAAGATAAAAAAAAAAAAAAAAAAAAAAATGAAAACTACAGACAAAAGTTCATTTTCTCCATCAAGACATTCATTTCTGTAGTTCACTGCTACCAGCAAGCAGAAATATTTTTCCTCCCGATGATGGCCATTTTGGTCGAAACTAGTCGAGGAATCTAAATGGAATAAAATAAATAAAAAAAACGAAAGAATATTAATCTACAACCCAGTGTGTCTAAAGATTTTAATTTTAGGAAAAGCAAAATTTTATAGATATTATATATATATATATATATTAATATATATATATATATATCGTATGTTGCATTTTAAAATATTTTAAACTTTACAATAGATGAACTAAACATAAAAGAACCAACGATCATTTGACAATGCAGACGGTAACTGCAGCCAAGAGATAATTCAGATTAATTATTTATAAAGAAAGTTAAGTCAGTGACAAGTTTAAAAAACAATCTTTAAAATTGTCGTTTTTCACGTTAAAAATTTATTAAAAACAAAATATAACAAAAGTTTTTCATTTTTTATTACAAAATGGAATGTATATCTTTTATCGAAGTTTAATGGAAATAAACTAAAAGTGTTTTTTGATAAAGATATTTTAGATGCTTGAAAAGAAAGAGAAGAAAAATGAAACATGTCACCCAAAGATTTAAAAACAAAAAAGAAAAAAAAATCGATTTAACTAGGACTGCTTGCACCATATATGTCGAGAGAAATGGATTTCTACCATTTTTAGCTAGTAATAATTATTCGACAAAATGTTACATAATGTCGTACATTAGAAGAAAAATGTCGTCCTATTTGGGGATACTGTGTTTTATTGATAGAAATTGCAAATGATTGATTGAATATAATAGATATCTATTAATTTCAAACAGCATGTCTGTCGGAATCAGAATTTTTTTGAATAAAATAAAATTTATCCTCCTCCTTCTTCAATCTAAATAAAAAGGACATTGGCAATCATGGTTTAATCCATACTTTCCTAAATTTTTTGTATCTTAGTAAATTGTTTTTTTTTTAATCCTGATGTCAAAAAATCTGTTAATATTTATATAGCAGATAGTTAGGTAGATAACAGATTTGTTTTTGTCTGTCGATTTTAATATTTCAATTAAATTTTTGAGTGTCAAATTTTCCAAGCCCACTTTCCTCATTATGTGCCCTAGAAATTTCAACTCTCTTCTTGATGTTAAGTAGAAAATTTTATTTTTTTTTTTTTGTTTTCTTTACAAAAAAATATTTCGTCGATAAAAATAAAAACGTTCGTTCCAATTCTTCCATAATATTTTATTAAATACAAAATTGTGCCAATAGAAGATATTTGATCTTTATCAAATATATTTTTTGATTCTAAAATTTCCTGCAATATAGGCGGACTGATATTTTATAATAGTTGAAAAAATTATTTTTAAGCTTTTAGAAGATCTTTTATTCAGAATGCGCATTGGGATTGTGGTGTCATACTTTTTCATCTTCTGTTAAAACATTTCTCGGATATTTAAATTGTTGTACTTGTTTGACTTTTCAGTTGACTCATATTTTATAAAAAGCCAAACAGAACACTTTTTCATTCAAAACATACATTCTGTCTTGCAACTTGTGTTTAGTCCTTGTGGAAAAACTTTATAATACCATTTTTTTTTGTAGTTTCTAAAAAAAATTAAGAAACACTGGTTCATCTATTTATATTAAAGGACAAAAGATGTCTAACGTATTCTGTTGCAGAATTTGAATACTTCAAGATACCTTAAGAGTATAATTGTAGACCGAACTCAGATCCGTCATGTGTTTTGTTTCGGGATGTAGAAAATTTTAGGCAATTTTAAAGAATGTTGATAAATTCTTTTTTGCTGAAACAGTGTCTATTTGGAAACACAAATAATACGAAATTTAAACCAAGGATATAGAACCTAGTTCGTCCTCCTATTCAACCCATAAAAATGGGGGAGCCTTTTTTGAATTATTATTTTATTTAAAGTGTATTTCTATTTGGGAGTATGTTTAATGAACAGACTTAGGATAGAACTACAACCTCTCCGATTTCCGACACTGGGCTATTATCCATTACACCACCGGTGCATCGATGCTTACAGCCCCTGCTATAAAAAAAACGGTTTATTTTTTTTTCATAAACTTTTTCATTGGCAGAACGAATTTTTTTTTTCAACGTAAATATGACCGGAATCAAAAATAAACCATATGAATAATAAAAAAAATGTCTCTCATGACTTCGGAAGTTCAGGATTCGCTGATTTTTCTGAAAATTATTTACTTACTTGATGAGATGTTGTATGACAAAAAAACGCGTTTATTTAATCCTTAATGTGTGTACTTGAAGATATATTTTATTGGTTTGACCAAATAGAATTACATTCAAGTGTGTGTTGAGAATACTTGATAACAATAGGTAATATATTAGAAATTTTTATTTGTTGTATAATACCAGAAATTCTTATATATATTTTATATTTATGTAAAATAGATGATATATATAAATGCTAACTGTGCTTCAGTTTCCAAAGATATTTTCTCTGATATTTATAACTATTTAATTATTTTATCCATCCAACATTTGATGCAAATGATTTTTGTTTTTCTCTCTTTAAATTTTATATTTTTTACAACCACTTCTTTCAAATATAATACCAAACAAAACATTCGACGATGCTGGACAATATGGCTGCGTAGTCTAAGACAGCAACTGTAGATGCTTTTGTTAGGTTGGTGCGGCGTCGTATCACGTCTTAAATCAAGACTTAAATTTTCTTTACCCCCACGTGTTGAGTGGTTTCAAGCTGACACTCAAATAAACAAATTTTGAGCATTACAGATTAATTTCATCTAAAGCGCATCGGAAGAAATCCCAACAAAATATTAAAAACTTGTAGTAGAAGGAAAGGTTTAATAAATAAAATAAAATAAAAATATTCCTTAGATCCGCGAAAAGTATCATCTGCTTATTGCCTCGTTAACATTAACACTGTCATTCTTAACGACAAGTCAATGAGCTAACTTTTTTTTCTGAAACCAGATATTTGCATAAGCAAAACAAAAGATAAAAGCTCCTGGGCCAAAGCGAAGAACAATCCTACCCACAATAACCGTATTCCACGGTCACTTCCCGACTTAATAAAAAAATGTGTTTCGATGTAAGTTCTCGCTCCCCTTTCTCCAGGAAGCGAGACAGGCTGGTCTACACCACTAACAAAGCACTAATCAGGACTACTGATTACTTATTTATCTGCGATTATTTCTGCGTTAATATCCGATTATAATTGTGCTTGTCTCTTTGTTAGTTCGCACGACCGTTACGCCCTGCCAATAACTCATAAATCATAGACTAATCCGTTTTGATTGCGTGGAAAAAGAGGTAAAGAATCTGGAGTTGGTGAGAAAATGAAAGAAAGAATGGAAGATAGTGAGGAGAGATAATCAGATTAAGCTCATAAGAACAGATACTTCACTTTGATGTTAGCCAAAAGGTCAAGAAGCGATAGCATTTTCCTGTCGCCTCACGCTGACAGGATGCGACACAATTTAATGTATGGATCCGAGCTGGCAAGATTAAAAATAGTCTGCAACCGTCAGTTACACTGGCATCGCTATTACTATCTCCCTCTTTAGTGCAATGAGGGGGAACCTCTCAATATTTTTTTTCAGTTGTGCTCTGTCCGAAGACAGACACAATTGATAAAAGAAATTTATTTTATCAGCCCGAGGGCAGATACTGCACTTTTATGACAGCCAAAAGACCGAGAAGTGAAGACAACTGAGGTATTTTTCAGACACACAGTATCGAATGGCAAAAACAGCGCAAGGAAACCTCCAGAAATTCACTTACCGTAAATAAAATCGCATCAACTTCTGAATTATTCTTAAATTATTAAGTGAAATGTTCGTAAGACGGGGATTTGCCTAGTTATTATTATTATTATTGTAGTAGTAGTAGTAGTAGTCAGAAGAGGAGAACAAAAAGTAGTAGTAATAATAGTTTCAATGCATTTTCTTTAATAACAGTCATTTCGTTCTTATATTTTTTTTCTTTTGTCAAATGTTAAAATTACCATTATTTTCTATTTCTGTTTCTTCGTCTTTTCCTTTATTTCTTTTTAATCTTCCTTCTCTTTTCTTGCTCTTTATCCTCTCATATCTCTCACTCTCTCTCTCTTCTTCTTTCTTCTGCTCTTTCTCTCTCACTCTCCCTTTGCCCTTCTCATTCTATCTCTCTCCCTTTCATCTTCTCTTTTTTCCTTTCTAGTCCCCTCTCGCTCTATCTTTCTTCACTTTTTACTTTCTTCTTTCCTTCTCCTGCCCTTCTGTCTTTTCCTTTTCTTCTTCTCTTCCTCATTCCGAATGTTTGGTTTGGTTCCCTTTCTTTTTATTCTTTATTTTCTTATTAATTCTCTTCTTAAAACACCGAGTCTTATTCAATATTAGAATATCTTACTCAAAAACATGTCACGAATCGTTTGGTTTGGTTTCGTTTATTTTGTTTTACGGCATATCAACCTCAATGGGTTATTTAATGCTGACGAGATTTTTAGGATAGATTCGTATGAATAGAATATGCATTCTTTGGTTTAGATTGGTTTGGTTTATTTTGTTTTACGGCATATCAACCACAATGATTATTTAATGCCGACAACATTTTTAGGATAGATTCGTATGAATATAATATGTATTCTTTGGTTTAGATTGGTTTATTTTGTTTTACGGCATATCAACCTCAATTGGTTATTTAATGCCGACGATATTTTTTATTGGTGGTAATATTTTGTTTTGTCAAAAATCTGTTTCTGGTAATATTTTCCCTTCAAAATTGTATTGCTGGTAATATTTTTTTCAAAAAAGTATTGTTGGTAATATTTTTTTCAAAAAAGTATTGCTGGTAATAGTTAACTATTTGCTCATAGCTGGGACCCTAACAGGTGCTACCGACCCGGGTCAGGGTGGACCTGGGAACACCAGCAATTAAGAGGTGGTTCCACGTTCCCCCAAACCTCCTGATCAGAGGCCTTGCTGCTGGATGTAGTTTATCGTCTTACCCAGGACGTGGATGTAGTTTAACGTCTTACCCCCTCCTTCTTCTTATTCTGTCTAGAGATTCCACTCTCTCCCTAACTCATATATATATTATATATATATATATATGTGTGTGTGTGTGTGCATGTGTGTGTGTGTTTGTGTGTATGTGTGTGTGTGTGTGAAATAAGAATATGAATATCTGAGCCTTTCGCAGTTACGGGTCACCTCTGGGCAAGAAGTGGCAGCTGTCAGCCTCTATCGAGAATGTCAGACAATGAAGACATTAACTTCGATATCTGAAACACATTGGATACGAGAATCTCCTTATCAAGTTTTCTCCACACAACACGATCAATACTGACAAGTGAGTGCGCCAACTTCATTATCCGTACCCACTCACCAACCATATAAAAGACTCTTTATTCTTCTCATTCAATTTTATGTGTGTGTGTTCATAAGAATGTAAAAATTGTAGTTTAGATAAGATGTCAGGACACTTATTCGATGCAGTGGGTAAAAAGGTTTGATTGACGTCCACCAATGTGTCGATACTTCCTTGCTGTACATCTGAATATCAATTTATGTTGTGTCGATGGCAGATTCTGTACCAATATTTTGCGAACGACGGTTGCTAGGTGAAGATACAATTGTTTGTAAAACACGTTAACAATTTCTTTCAAAAACAGGGACTGTTTTTTTATATATTTTAGCAGGAGTTTCTATAGAGCTCTGTGTGCGTGTGTAAGCGTTTATTTGTCTATTGATAACACCTTCGTTTTATACATATATATATAAATATTTGTTGCATGAACTCTTATCTGCTATCTGTCTAATTGACGATAAATGTTAATTGCAGAAAAACTGATGCATGTAACAACAAGTATAGATCTTCTCTGGTTACCAGAGTCACAGAACTTTTACCAAGATGACTGGCGATAAGACTGAGTGTGCATAGGATTATATTCGTTTCCTTGTTAGATATTAGAGATACCTTTCCAAAATTGAAACTCGCTTTGATGATTTTTATAGTTCTAATTTGCACTTGCAAATATGCAAAAATACAGAGAGAGAGAGCGATAATGAAACGAGAGAGATAAAGATGAACAAACAGAGGTAGACAAATTCGCCGTAAATAGCATAACGATATTGCGGTAAGTGCCAAATAATAATTTTTCTTCGATCTTTTCTTTCTATGAGTAAATATTGCAATTTTCAGGAGAGCAATGATTTTCCAAATATAAGTCACATTATTAGCTGGAGAGAGGAGATGGATTCATGCCTTTTTCAAGGGTATTTGTGTGTAAGTGATTGTAACGAAACCGACTGGGATTCGAACTCGGGTCTCTAATTTCTCTTTTCGAGCCGTTATCAATTACCCCACGAGCAAATAATGAAAGTAAAAGGTGAATGATTTCTTGAGTACAGAAGACATAACATTTACAACAGACTCTGAATACCGGAAATAAATATGCTTAGAGCATCGACCATCAGACGTAAACAGTAAATCATGATTTTCTGCTTTTGCTAAAAGAACGATAAATAATAGTAAAAAGAAACTTTGACGCTCACAATATGATTGCGAATCAGTCGACGTAAAAGTAGTAAATACATCTGAGGTATTTACTAACAGAAGAATGCATTTGATAGACAAATTCGTTAGTGCATTTGGCAGACTAATTAGTGTATTTGGTAGACTAATACGTTAGTGTATTTGCTAGACTAATTAGTGAGTGTATTTGGTAGACTATTTCGTTAGTGCATTTGATAGACTAATTCGTTAGTGCATTTGGTAGACTAATTAGTTAGTGTATTTAGTAGACTAATTCGTTAGTGAATTTGGTAGACTAATTAGTGTATTTGGTAGATTAATTCGTTAGTGGATTTGGTAGACTAATTCGTTAGTGGATTTGGTAGATTAATTCGTTAGTACGCTATTTCTAAGTGTGGGGTCTACATTCGAGTACACCGCAATGAACAAGTCAAAAACATTTTTTTTTAATTTTTTGTAAATTCTAAAATGTTCCTCGTAAATAATTCGAATATCATCCCCACATACAAAATGTGATGTGATAATTTTTCATTTTCATTTAAAATTTATAATTTCAAAAGAGTGCCAAAAATTTAATAAAAAAAAAAAACAAACAAATTTTGATTTAAAATTTATAATTTCTTGGTGGAAATTAATATCTGCGATAAGTAACTTTACATTATTTGGGGTGAATTAACAAAAAGGATGCAATACATATTTATTGAAACCTTCTGAGAATGATATAACGCCGGCGATAATGAAGACATCTTTTGTTTTCTAATCAACATACCGACATCATCCGAGACGACGATGGACTATTTTTTTAACATCAATGTAAGAATCAGTGTCGAGGTAGCTAACTGTATGGATAGTGAAATTTTCGAAGCGAGTTCTAATTCCGGCTAAGGTAGTTTGTGAAAATGTTAATCCACCTCTTCTATATAATCAAGGCTTGCGATCCTATTACGTTGAAATTTTGATTCCCTTACGATCACCGAAGTTAAGCAACATCGAGCCTGTCTAGTACCTCGAGGAATGACCACTTGGGATACTAGGTGCTGCAAGTTTAGATGTGCGGGTGGTGTAATGGATGTGGGCTCGGAATTTAGAAACCGAAAACCCGAGTTTTAATTTCAACCAGATTCGTTCTCCTTAAGCGAAAGTAACCTTCGGGAAAGGTATGAATGCACCAGCTATGGATTAATTAGTACAATCTTGTATCAGTAAAAATCATTAACTCCGAAAAATCCATAAAATCTTTATAATCTTTAATTAACCTGAAAAAGGTTTATATACCGTAAAAATCAATCAATATAATAATGCCGTTGATGTGAGGTTTCAAACCCAATGAGCCTGTTGTCTATGTCGTATTAACCCACCATATCTACCAGATAACATCACTTAACACCTGGTAGCTCTTTATAAATCTCTTTCCTATTGACTTGTTTTTCCGGCTTATCAACCTTTTAAGCCGAATCATTTTTTGGGATTATCTGAATAACACTTTTTTGCGACTGAATATTGTATTAACAACTTGTTGAGAAGAACAACAATTTTTCCAGATACAAATTCAACTATTTTGCCCATAGCTGGAGGGAGATGGCAGTGTATTGTACAAAGCTGTATAAAAGTAAAGGACATATATCCTCTCTCTTTTATCTCTTTTCAGGATGCCGTAGTGTCAATACGTGTCTCTTTTCCCCTCCAGGATACTTCCCTGTATTATCTTCATATTATAGCCTGTTTTTTTTTAAAAAAAGAAACATCAGGTGGCCGCAATAATATCTCCACTAAAACCTATTTTCTCCTCGGTATGACGATAAACTACATCCAGCAGCAATGCCTCTGATCGGGAGATTGCAGTTTTTGAAGAACATGGAATCACCTCTTAACTGCTGTTGTTCCCATGTCTACTCTGACTCGGAGTGGTAGCGCCTGTTGCGATCCCAGCTATGGGTATATAGTTACCCCCCCCCTTAAAAAAAAACAGACCTCTATAAAAATACATTTTTATTTTTTTACATATTTGCATTATTCGGACTGTTATCCTCATATTTCATATTTACAACGTTTCGGCCGTTGTACGCCCCAGCCTGCTCCAGGTGATTGGAATTTTGAACCGAAACCTTTATTTCGTACATCGGGGTAGATTGTTCTAGTTCCACGTGCCATGTCTCTTCCGGATGTCTCAGTTATTTGCCTTTAACTCAACTCTCCATGTTTTTGGTTCACCACTGCTGTGGCCTGGTATTGAACTCACAACTCTTTGGGCCTAGTAACTGGATCTAACCAACGTCTTTATCCGCTGGGTCACATATTTATATAAAAAATACTAACAATACGTATTTATTGTCAAATTGGGCATTCTGGTGTTGTGTAACATATTAGCAAGCTTCGTTAGCGAGAACTAATTACGCCTGAGTAGTGAGTTCGGTCCTCACTAGGTGCCCCGTAATTGCGGCCTTGTGCCACATCTAAGCTAGCTTAGAAATATGAGCGTATTTATAATAAAATTACCTGCAATACATTTTTGTTGTGAAATTACCAGCAATATATAAAATTTACCAACAATACATTTTACGATCTACAAACTATATATCTAAAAAAAAAACATACATTCACTCTGAAAGTATCAAATTATGTACGAGATGTTTAGATTTCGGTATTAAAAAGGCCATAAAGGTGTTGATATGCCACTAAACAAAATTAGTCAGCCAACTAGAATCTATCACATAACCATATGTGTCCATCGAAGACACGAAAATATCCCTCTTCAACAAAGACATGGCCGATGCAAGGTGAATCAATGAAAAAAAAACAGCTAACCTTTACAAGTTTTTCAAAGAAACATATTACCCTTCACTTTCTCACTCATATCAAATACATGTTTGGCTACTTTGACGTGGTGTTATGATTTGCAAGCTTGTCTCGCTAGCTCCATTACGACGGAATAGTAAATTCGATCCTCACTGAGTGACCCATACTTCCGGCCTTATGTTACATATAATTTATTTTGAGATTAAAGTTTTCTACCGAATTTTCTTACTGGACTCACTTGAATATGTATATTAACTTTGGATCACCTTCTACTTGGAGAGGAGATGAGTGCCGCCACGTAACGTCACGTCATCAGATTACCGTATGAGGATGTGATTCTATTTTAAGAATTGGTCAAGATAAAGTGAAAAGAATGATGTTTTCTGAGATATTTGTTTGTGTTGTAAAAGAGACAAATATACATTATTCTTCTAATTCTTGACAGTCATGTCTTGATGGGAAAGAAAATTCACTGGAATTTCGTCGAATAAATATCATAAATTGAAATGAAATGTCAATCGTCATCCTCTGTCTCCGTAAGTCCTGGTCTTTTATTGTCCTCTCTCGAATAATGATTGCGTCTTAGTTACTTTATAGCCTTCTTGGAGTGAGATAATAAAAAAAAACAATAAAATAAAAGACAAGAATTATTCAAAGGTTGTAGAATTTGCTTTAGAACCAAAGAAAGGAGTACTGAAAAGGAGTTTCTAATTGTGTAAAGAATTTGAAAAAAGAGTTTCTTGTTGAGAAACTCTTTTTTCTTCTAAAGAAAAGAGTATTGAAAAAGAGTCTCTGGATTAGTGTTAAGAAAGCAATGAAGTAACAACAAACAAGAGATAATTCATATTATTAATTTCCATAATTATCAGTACTTTATTATAATAAACATTGAGCGGCCTCAAATATTATTTAGTTGTGTCTCCTTGGCCACTGATTTTCGTATGCCGAAATTTTCCAAATCATTCAAATTCGACGAGTACTGAAAAAAAGTTTCTCTTTTACTTCTAAAGAAAAGACTATTAAAAAAATCCCTCAATTAGTGTTAAGAAAGCAATGAAGTTACAATAAAAAAAGAAATAATTCTTCCATAATTATCAACATATCGACATAATCCCAGGAGACAATGAACTAGTTTTTCTTAACATCGATGTAAGAATTAGTGTCGAGGTGGTTAACTGTATGGACAGTAGAATCACTCATGCAAGTTCAAATTCCGGCTAAAATAGTTTGTGAAAACATTAATCCACCTCTTCTATATAATCAAGGCTTACGATCATATTACGTTGAAACACTGATTCTCGTACGATCACTGAAGTTAAACAACATCAAGCCTGTCTAGTACCTCGAGGAGTGACTACTTGGGAATATCAGATGTTGTAAGCTTAAATGTGTGGGTGTTGTAATGGATGAAGGCTTGGAACTGGAAACTGAAAACCCGAGTTTCAATTCCAACCAAATTCGTTCTATTCACTTAAACGAAAATAACAGAATTATTCAAAGGTTTTAGAATTTGCTTTAGAACCAAAGGCAAAAGTACTGGAAAAGGAGTTTCTAATTGTGTAAAGCGTATTGAAAAGGCAGTTTATTGTTGATAAGCTCTTTTTTCTTCTAAAGAAAAGAGTACTGAAAAAGAGTCTCGATTAGTGTTAAGAAAGCAATAAAGTGACAATAAACAAGAGGTAATTCAGAGTCTATCTATATTTCTGAGATGAGGTATTATGTACACTATTTACATTATTCGGACTATTGTCCTCATCTTTGTCGCCATATTTATTACAATGTTTCGGCCTTTCAGTATCTAACTATATTTCTGGGATGAGGTATTATGTACACTATTTACATTATTCGGACTATTGTCCTCATCTTTGTCGCCATATTTATTACAACGTTTCGGCCTTTCAGTATTTGTCTATATTTCTGAGAAGAGGTATTATGTACACTACATTATTCGGACTATTGTCCCCATCTTTGTCGCCATATTTATTACAACGTTTCGGCCGCTGTCATCAAGGACACGTGGCACAGTGGATAAATGCGTTAGTTAGATCCAGTGAGAGGACCCAAAGACTGTGAGTTCAATACCCGGTTAAGGCAGTGGAGAACGTTCAGAGGGAAATTAACAGGAGATAACTGATAACTAACATCCATTAAATGTGGAACTAGAACAGTCTACCCCAGTGAACGAAATAAAGGGTTCAGTTCGACATTCCAACCACCATTAATTAATTTCCATAATTATCAGTACTTTATTATAATAAACATTGGGCGACCTCAAATATTATTTAGTTGTGTATCCTTTGCCACTGATTTTTGTATGCCGAAATTTTACAAATCATTCAGATTCGACGGCTTCCGTTAATGAAAAATAATTTTCAATTCATGCCACAATTGTTAAATTCTATTCACGCCAAACGATTGAAAAGGTCACTCGATTAGCCTAAATTTTTGGATCGATGATTAAAAATGGGTTCAAACGAATAAATCCTTTAAATGTTAAAGTCGAAAATCCGTCGTCAGAACCTATAAAATGGCGCTATAAAACCCACAAAAGCATTAGCAAGAAAAAGGACATAACTTGGATACTCCCAACAGCGGCAACATTACATTGAAACACCGTTTTCCGTAAAATCACCGAAGTTAAGCAATGTCGAGCCTTGTCAGAACCTTGATGGGACACCACTTGCGAATGCTAGGTGCTGCAAGCTTTGTTGAGAAGGTAGTGTAATTAATAATAACTCAGTATTGTTAATCAGAGAGCCGAGTTCTCTTACGGGAAAAATTCACTTAGGGAAGGTATGAAAAAAATAGCCTATCCCCCGTCCCAGCAATTGATCAATCACTAAAACATCATTATCTCAAAAAAATTTTACAATCTAAAAATATGTGCTGGCTTTAAATAACCTGCAAAGGGTTGATAAGCCGTAGAAAATGAATCAATCAAACAGTCACAGCAAAAATGGGTACCACTTGTAACTAAAGAGGAAATAATAATTTAATTAAAATGTTGACTTTCCATGAGACTTAGCAAGGAAAGGGCGATGACATTTAGTAGATTTCAGTGGTTATGATTTCCTGAAAGAAAAAGATTTAAAGAAAAAGATTTTATAAATCCAAACCGACAATTAGACGAACTTTTCAGTTAAATAATAACGAATGTTTCTTTGATGGAATCGGCTACCCACCATCGCCACTCCCATTATGTAATGGCTTTCAAAATATGTTTTGGATCATTTGTTTAGGAAAGATTAATCGCTTTTATCCGTTAGCTATGTGTAAAATCTGAGTGTAAAATTCACTTCTCTTGGTGAGTTCGCTTAAAAGAAATACCATGATGTGCCTTCCATGGTACTTCACTGTTATGATGATGTTTTAAAATCGCGGGACAAGTTCTTTTTTTTTCTCCTCTAAATGTAACATTGTTGTTAACGTTCTAAAAGTTCAATTTTTATTTCGCCTGATCAAATAACTATATACGAATAAATGTTTGACTGATCAAAAATCTTTGAATACTAAACGAGCTTTTTTATGTGTTTTCTTTGTTAGTGGCTTTTTACGTGTGATCCGTCCATGAAATGCTTTTTGGTTCAATGTGTTCTAAAATTGTTAAGACATCTGTTCTCGAGTTCTTCAGATATGTCTGGATATCCGTTCCTCTCGATTTCAGGCCCAGTGAAACGTTCTTTCTAATCATAATCAATTACACAAGACGATCTTGATGGCCGGTTGGTTGAACAGTTTGTTATTTCTTTTATTTTTCTTGCATTTTCGTTGTATCTGATTAGTTTTGTCGAAAAACTAATGTTTTTAGTTGTTGTTTCATGATCGCTTTTGACTTCGTCGAAGAAATTTTCGTTTGATGAGATGTCGGTTGTTGGGTAATCTGCCGTGGATGGATTGAGGGACTTAAGAAATTAGGAATGTAAAATTTGCAAGAAACAGCTTTAAACTAGTTTTTTTTTTTTTTTAGCAAAGCTAGCATTCAGACCCAACAAAAGAATAAAATGCAGCAAGAAGCCTCATATGATTCGACCCACCATCCAATAAAGAAGTAAAAACAAATATAGGTAAAATTGTCACCAAACACATCGGCGAACGCTTTAGAAAATCAAAGAAACAATAAATATATTCAACAGTACTATTTTTAAAATAGCGTATTTATCCACTGAAAACCAATGCAATATAACAAGTTTCTGTAAGAGTCAAAGGAAATCCCGAAAAAAAAATATAGGAATCATACGAGCCTACTTAAACAAAACCTCATTTAACAGCAAATTATTGCAATTGCAAAGGTACGACACTTTCAAAACATACATGGAATCTCAAAAACACAACCCCAAACAAACGAAAAATAATTTAGAAAATAAGGAACACGGCACCACATTACAAGAATTCAAGACCCTGACATATTTACTTAGAAGAGAAATAGCAATAATAGCATTTTCAAAACAATATAAACTCCATGACTCGTTTCAAAATCAAAACACAAAAATAAATAAATTTCTACTAAGCTACCTACAACCACATCATGATTCAACAATAGGAAACAACTATTTAAGCCATAACCTAAAAGGTGCTAAACACTTTCAGAAATCATAAATATAAAATAAATATAACAAAATAATAAATATATAAACAAAATAAAATATAAAGAACCATAAACAAAATGTCATATGTTAAAATAAATTTGGAAATAAATAAACAATGTCAGGACTATAAATAATCTATAAAAATTTGTCCTAGACAAAAACCTAGGAAAACCAGTTTTCTACTTTCTGTCTTTCCATTAGCCTCAAACGACCTATAGAAAGACCGGGATGCATACAACAAATCCTGATGAGTGCTAAATGCACGGAACTGAGAATCAACTTGCATGTTTCCCTTTCTCCATACAGTTTAAAAGATATATATTGACCACTTTTCCTAAGCAATATACGAAATTTTAAACAACAACAATAATACTAATAATATAGATTGGCATGCATAGTATATTATTGCAATTTTCATTCCTTTTATATGTGTGGAGTCCATGTCGATGATTCGGGAAATATGCAGATAGAAAAATCGAAATAATAATAATGTTTATTCCAGTGGTATTCTCTATGGCCGAGCTGTCTGAAGCACGCCGGAGAAAATGATAGTTTCGCCCCATACACAGGTTCGAGCCCTACAGAGAGCTACATTTTTTTATTAGGTTTTCTCAAGTGCCCAACTAATGGACGTAATACACAACGTTTAAAATAAAGCTGCGATGAGTAAACTATCGCCATTTTATATTTTTAATGTCGCGCATGCGCGTTGTTTGTTTTTGATTTGTAGACTGCACAGTATAGTACGGTTATTTGGGCGCTGTCTGTGAGAAAAAGAGCACCAGGACGCAACTGACTCAGTCAGAAATTTGGAACGGTATGCTGTATTTCTTGGCATTCGCGTCGGAAGCACCATTACGAACATTTCAGAGTGTTTGGATGTCAATCTGAGGACAGTGCAGGGGATTCGGAAAGAGTTGGATGAGTCTAATGGTGATTACGAATGTCCAGCAGCTCGAAAAATTCACTTTGATCATTCTGATAAGAAAAGAACTCCTGACATTGTTCGTGAGGGTCTCAGACTCAACACAGTGGCCTACATCTAGTGCCTTGATGAGATAGTGATGCCCTGGGTCAAGAGGGTGGCTGCTGAAAGACGCTATGTCTGGCAACAAGACTCTACACCATGCCACACAAGCAGGAGAACCCAAACATGGCTGTCAGGCAATTTCTGCCACCGCATCACCCCTGACATCTGGCCACCTAACTCCCCAGACGGCAGCCCTTTGATTTTGTGCGGGGCACAGTTGAGGGAGAGGCCAATAAAACTTGTAACACCAAAGATGAACTGAAGGCAAGGATTATGACAGCATTCACCAACTTATACAAGGAGACCGTCAAGAAGAGTTGCAGGAGAATCCGAATTTGTCTGGAGAGCGTGGTTAAAATTTATTCAATAAAAACGGCAATGGCGATTTTAATGAATAAATTTTCTCTTTAGTATTTCAAAATATTTTTGTGTAATTTTGGTAAATATATCTGTTAAGATGAGATGTCAGCGTTATTTTCATTTTTGCGTAATTTTGACTACAATTTATCCATCGTACCCTGTATTAAAACTCGAGGCGTCTATTTCCAACACGGGTATCCACTATGCATTAGGTTTGAAGTAATAAAAATATATTTATAATAAATGTTATATTAAGTAATATATATATATACAGTGTAACCCGGATATAAGAGACCCGGATATAAGAGAGATTTTCTCTGGTCCCAAATTAGAGCCTGTGTTAATGTATATAAAATAGACCAAACCCGGATATAAAGAGACTTCTTCTCCGGTCCCGACAACTCTCTTATAAAATGGGTTACACTGTATATATATATATATATATATATATATATATATATATATATCGAGAGAGAGAGAGAGAGATTATCATTATTTAATTCTTTATGCACTATCAGGATGCAAGTGATTACGGCTCTCCACAGCTTTCTTATATAGGTTGTCTGCTAACCGCGCATTACAATGATTGTTCTTGAGAATGTAGCTGAATGGTTTCTTCGACTTTGCAATCGCCAGGGTTTTAATTTTTGTTCCTTCTTCCAGACTGGTTGCCAACCAACTCTAAAAACCACTGCCATTTTTTCCACAGCAGAAGGGAAAGAAAATGGATAAATTCCATTCCCAATCTCATTGGTAGCAAACTGGAATCCACAGCCTAGAACAGAAGTTTGAAAACAGCTTGACTATTCCGTTTTCCGCGTCGATAACCTTTGCCACACACAGAACAGCACATTTCTACATACGCACCAGTCATTATATCGAATTGAAACAGATACGCACGCATGTATACATCTATATATAAAACAGAGGATGCCTGTGTGTCTGTGTGATACCTTTTCACTCGAGATCCATTCAACTGATTTCAACCGAACTTGGCTTATACAATTTACAATGTAAGCGATAGATTCTTAGCTTAAAAATCGATATATATTTTTAAAAATTCAAAAATCGATAAATTCAACTTTTTACTCCGATTTCGTTCAACCTCGGTATGTAGGTTACTTACATCATGACGAACTCAACGATACCTTATTTGTACTTCTACGTCACTGCATTTAGCAAAGAAGACGTGAAAAACGAAAAAAACTAAAAGCTCCCTTAATTTTCAAGCAATCTAATACAAACTCAGTTATAGCCAACAATAGGTTGATTGTTTAAGTCATCTAACTTGATAATTGAGTCCACCCATATAGTGAAAACCCGCGTAAATCGCGAAAAATGGCTATTTTTATTGGTTTCTTTCTTTTTTTCGTTGATCTTTCAACCAATTTTCATCAAACTTAACAATTGCGTTATAAATGTATCCTCTTTTACATCCCTGGTAGAACACTGACAAATTGAATTTCAAAAACTTCAAAATAATTGTGGCTTGAAGTGGGTCTTCATGTTGCCTGTTTTACCCCTTCATGTCCTCGGCTAACTTCGATTGAATAAAGACAAACTACTGTTATATCAGTAACTGCATTAATTCAAAATGTTTTTTAATGAAAGTACTTTAGAGTAATTGAAGAAGATAGACTCTGTTACATCTAAACCTGATGGATGCTTTTTTTGCTCCATGCTAATTGAACGCGTTTTTTTCTGATCGACCAGCTGGCTATATATATATATATATATATATATATATATATATATATATATATATACACTTTTCTTATCTCTAAGTATATATTTGTTTAACCTGTCACCTGTAAACGAAAATTGGACAGTAACGAAATATTATAAAAAAGAAAATATTTTATATTCACTGTTAACTTTATTATCATGAGACAGTAGCTTTTTTATTCTTCCTTTGCATTCACAATGTCAAGTGTAGATTCTCCTGGGATTAAGGGATATTTTCCTCTAAGCGTGACAGGTAAATGGTCATCGTGGCGCCGGCTGGTCGAGCAAAACCAAAACGAGGCGTGCAATTTTCGAATCACGTACAAAATAACGAACACTGCTTTGTCATCGACGCCATCATCGCTGACGATGATCTGTGGCAGATTTGCGAGAGAAAAATGTATATCTTGGGTTTTGCATGTCTGAACATCCGTTGAATGCAGATGCTGAAAAACAATAAAATTATTTCCCTTTATTTTTATTTTTTTTTATTTTTGTGGTTTCCGTTTATTTTTTTTTATTTTTCCCACTGTTACGTTTATTTATTTTTTTCGTTTTCTGATTAACCTTCTGTTTTCATCTCTCTTTTCTTGTTTTCTACATCTAACATATGACGCGTTCGGCGGAGGAGGGGCTTATTCAACATTTGATAATTTGGGGACAATATGTGCTTAAAGGTTTTAGGCTGTTTAGATTAACATTTCTTTTCATGGTTAGCCATAAGGAATTGTAACAGTTTACAGTTAAGTAAAATATTACCAATAATATTTATCAAGAATTTATTAAGAGGAAATACCAGTTTTACGAAAAAATATTGAGAATTATTTATTTATTTACGTAACAAA
Organism: Acanthosepion pharaonis; assembly: GCA_903632075.3. Taxonomy (NCBI): domain Eukaryota; kingdom Metazoa; phylum Mollusca; class Cephalopoda; order Sepiida; family Sepiidae; genus Acanthosepion; species Acanthosepion pharaonis. Next base: position 92,876 of record CAHIKZ030002552.1, read on the forward strand.
TAAATAAAAATAATATAAATTTTGATGCTATATTCGATTTTTAGTGGTTTTTTCTCCTTTGTTATTGGCTGCATTTTAGAATACTTTAGCTGCAATGCTAAGTTTCCTAAATTGAGCAAAATGGAGTCATTTCGTTTATACTTTGTTACCTCTCTTTCCAATTATTGTTTTTAGATCCTTTTCTTCCAATTATTTTGATGGGCAATAGCGAAATTCTGAAACTTAGAATGATATTATTCCATTTTGATGTAATGAATATGCATACACATGGGTTCCGCCTCACAGTAATATGATTGGCTGGTGTCAGACATAAATACAGACTGATGTGAAGGTACATGGACTACGCCTATTGGCGACCACTACGACGAGGACCAGTCCATTACGGTTACCTGCTAGATTGTCCTACTCGGTTATAGTAGTCCAAAACCACTTTGCTACTTCAAACAAATTCCCGGACATATCACATTTCAAAAATAAAGCCCGTAGAAAGGAATATTTTAAATTAATATACGACCAAAAATAAAATGCTTTTGACACAACACCTTAAAGATTTCATTATAATTATGTTCCGCAGACAAATCGACGGTTTATGTTACCTCATCTCATTGTATGGTTACGAACTATAAACCTAAATTGAGGCTGAAATATTGTGTAATCGGCACTAATTTTTTGTAAAATACTTGGATATAATATAATGAATAATTGGCAGCGAAAAAAAAAGCCATTTTCGATTTTTTTGTTGAATACGCCCCCCCCCGCCGAAACCGTCCTACATCGTATTGTATGTTAATTCCTTTTCACATTTCCATATCTTATTTTCTCCGACTTCCTCATACAATTATTTCTGTATTTTATATATATATATATATATATATATATATATATATATATATATATATTTATTTATTAAAGACATTTTTTATGTTTAACGTTCTTTTATAGATACAAGTATTTAAGTAAATGCTCTGTTTATAATAAACAGTATTAAATAACATTTACCGGCCTGAATGTCCGAGAAATTTTCATATGAAAAAATTATGTGGCCGAGACGGTTAAGGCACGTCAGCGTAAATGACGGTTCCGTATAGGATGCAGTTTCGAATCCTGTCAAAGGACGAATATTTTCTATGAAAATTTCTCGGACATTCAGTCCGGTAAATGTTATTTAATACTGTTTATTATAAACAGAGCATTTACTTAAATACTTGTATCTATAAAAAAGAACGTTAAACATAAAAATGTCTTTAATAAATAAATTGTCGGACTTTATCCATTTCTTAATATATATATATATATATATATATATATATATATTCAGAATATGACCTCCGTTAGTATCATTCTTCCTTCTTCAACTTCTGTATTTCCCATTTCTTGTCATTTTCCTTCGTTTCCTTCTCAAAAATCTTCTTGGTCGCCATAATTCTAATCTATCACTCGACAAAGTATTTTTTGATGTAATAATGACGATGATATAATTTTCATTGTTTGACCTCTTGTTTTTGTTGACGATCACTTTAAAATTTCGTCAACAATATCAAATGGCTTTACATCCCACAGCCGCATAAAAAGAAAATCATAATAATTTTAATGAAAGAACTATTTTCGATGGAGAAAATAAAAGCTGAAACGGCCCTTTGTCATTATTTCTAAGCAACCAAGAGCCCACACGGTGAGAAAACTGCAAGCTAGCTAAAAATATCAATATAAAAAATAAAACAATCTTGACTAAATTTGATGTTTATAGCGTTGACAAGAAAGGTCTACACAAACATGTTTGAAGAGATAGAAACATCAAGAAAGACGTAGAAGAAAAGGTAGGGAGCTACCCACTCTTCAATGGAGTTCAAAAGCGTGTCCGCGTCCTTGTAGGCGATGAATTATTTTCCACTCTGCATCACTTTTCCCACCGACGAGACGACGCAAGCCTTTCACTGCTCTATTACTATTTCGATTGTTTGTGTTCCGATGAAATAAACTCCTTAATCCAACCAGCGCTAACCTTCACGGTTAAGACTCGCTATGCCACGCCCATTATAGTGAACCACCCTCATTCCCTTCGTATCCCCCTGGTAAGATGTAAGTTCCACTCAAGCAGCTTCTTGCCACGAACTGCTACCTTGTTGAACCAACTCCCAAGAGGGTGCTTCCCCGATCACTACAATCTTAACCTGTTCAAGTATTGGTTAACCGTTATCTTCCACAGATAGCCGCATAAGCTGTACCTCTTGCTCTGTAACTCTCTACCTCGAGTGGCCACCGGGCCTTATACAGAGTGAAAACCACTGTAAAAAAAACAAGTTGACAACTTACAGTAACATACCTTATCAAACGCTTTTGCAAACGTTGTCCCTACAACATTTTTAATGCACATTGATGTTGTTTTCATTACAAGCATCGAAGTTATCAAGACAGTCATCGCCAGAAGCATTGAAACTTTGTTACAAAAGTAAAGAAATTATTCAGCCAGTCACGTATCGACAATGTGTAATTATACTCTAGCAAAGACGCGTGTTGAACTCTCATATCTCCGGGAGGATATACGGTTACCATGGTGTGGGTAGAGGGTTAACATGGTGTGGGTTGAGGGGCTTCATAAAGTTATCCTCCTTTCTTGTTAAATTAACTACTTGAGGCTTTCGGCAGAAAGTCATAACGATACACGGTCTTCATAGCAACCATTTTATGTTAATTAAACTGTAGAACTAGAGCTGAATCAAGAGGTAAAACCGGTTCTCCTTTTGGATGCCAAGTCTTCTCCTTCAGCCGCAATAGGAAAAATGTTCTATTTTGTAAATTCCTGTTTCAGGTTCAATCCTATTTCAGGTTCATTCCTCCTATTATTTTGTGTTAAATCTCTCTTTTTTTTCTTTTTCTTTTTTTTTTTGTTGTTTTTTTTTTACGTAGATGTAACAAATTTTAAGTTTAAGTTAATTATATTCAATTGTAGTTGTAGTATTATCGATTTTGTTTTGTCAAGGTTATTTGTGTTATTTTCTTTTTTAATTTTGTAGATTTTGTATGCGTTTAGCTTCGCAATACATATGAAATAATTTGCGTATTGGTAGAGATTAAAAGGATTTTCACTATATTTTTCGTCAGGTAAATAGTGAGGGTTACAAGCTCAAGATACGCGAGTAGAAATTCGGGATTTCATTTTGTAATCTTGGTGTGAGTTGAAGTTTATGAGATCTTCCAGAACATGGGCGATTATGGCTCTTCCTATCTTCCTATCACTTGTAACTCTTATCAATAATTACCCCCTTACTACCCTCCCCACATACTTCTCTGCCGTAAATTTATGCAAGCTTTTTCGATAGATTACTCACTCTTTCTCTCTTGCCTTCAATATGTCCTGTGAGTGTTTAATTTTCCAAGCCTACTTTCATCATTATGTGTCCTAAAAATTTCAACTGGATCTTTCTGATTCTAAGTAGAAATGTTTTTTATGTTCCCATCTTCCCTAAAATTCCTACATTACATACATGCATCGAGCAGAGTATTCTCGGCATCCCTCTGTAGAACCATATCTTCGTTGCCTCGTCTCCTCTTCATCTGTGAGGATATTGTTCAGCATTCACTATCATATGTAGGAGAATTGATATTAAATAACAGGTCAGAACTATTTTCTTTGTTTCCAATAAAATTTTCTTGTTTTTAAAACTTTCAGTTTTTGAAATGCATCTTTCGTTATTCCAGTCCGACTTCGGATTGCGGAGTCAAAATTTCCGTTATCTATTAAAGCACTTTCCAGGTATTTAGATTTCTGTACATGACTGATTTCGACACCTCCAATTCTTAGCCCTGGGAACAATAGTTCAAATAAATAAAAGTGTACTTACAATTCATCATCTCAAAAATTAATATGAAATCTATTGAAGCTGCACTAATCTTGGAATTACCGACGGCAAATTTAGGTCCACGATCATACAAATGGATCTAAAAACTACTGCTTATTACAACAGGGGATTTTTTTTTAAATTAAACGATAAAAATTAAACTTAAAGCGATAAAAAGATGAATCCTTCAGGACACTGGCGATCATGGCTCTCCCCATTCGCCATTCTTTAATGCTACTGACTTGGAACGTGGGATGGGTGCCAACACAATTGGAAATACAATAGAACGAACATCAAAATTAAAATTTAATGCAGTGTGTTTCTGTATATTTAACGTTTAGATGTCAACTGTGATAGACATTTGCTGTATTTTTCTAGCCACCATCTTCCCCCAAGTCTTTTATATATAAGACTTATTCCATAAATAAAATTATTAATCTGAAGAGTGCCCTTCTCGTAAAAAAAAATGGCTCACTAAATCTTAAATATTTTATCATTCACTTTTCCATTAAATATTAATGCGATTTTAAAAAATCCTTTTAGTTTATTTTTTTCTGTAATAATGCCTTTTCCCCCCATCAAAGTAATATCGATACTAAAATTTTGTTTGTTAATTAATTCGCGTCAAGGAGGGTGATAATGTCACTAAGACGCAAGTGGTTGCTGGGGGTTAAAGAGAATGAGAAAGCGTTAGAAAGTACCATACGATGGTAACAAGGGGAAAAAAAAAACTCTCCTCCTTTTCAAAAGACCAACGAATAGTAGAAGTTTTATATTTTCAGTAAAAGCTAACTCCGCGTAAGCACGGGGTCAAAATGGTCGACCTCTATTGGAAGATGATCAATCACGTGTTTCACCGGACGTCTTAGTAGAAGAATAAACTTAAAACTATATTTAAAAGAATGACTGCGAGTAAATAGAGATCAGAAATCTAACTGCTATTTGGAGAAAGACAACAAAATGACAAAATCACAAAATAAGAAGGATAGAATTCGAATAACACTGGCAAATAAAATTGACAAATCGAAACGGTTATGCGACAGATCACACACACACACCACAGACACACACACATATATATATATATATATATATATATATTGTTAAATATAACAGACAATGAAAGGTCATTATGTCTGATCATGAGCCGTTCTAATGTTCTTATGTTTGCTTTAATTTCGGGTGAAAATAAGGACAAAAATTTTCCAACATTTGGCTATTTTTTATTAAGTTGTTCCTTGATCTAATCTTTCCACTCACATGAGTCAACTTCAGAGTGGTTATACGAACAGTTTAACAAAGATGTTCACTATCGAAGATGATATCTTGTTATGTTGACATAGAAGATTGCTATGAGACGATAACGGTCGGGGAATAGCAGACGTAAATTCTTGATGCGGTTCTATGAAGTCTCTACCACGTGAGAGGTCGAAATATCAACAATAGAAGCATATGGCTAAATGCAATGTAAATGTGTTGAGACCATGTAACGTAATTTTGTCATATATATATAATTACTGTCATTTTATTACATATCAATATAGGCCGAACGTAGGGATGACCCAGTGAGGATCGAACTCACTACTCAGTCGTAATTGTTCTAGCGGGATAAGATTGCTAACAATTACACCGCCTAAAAGAATATATATATATATATATATATATATATATATATATATATATATATATATATATATATATATATATATATATATATATATATATATATATATATATATATATATATATATATATATATTGTTAAACAAGCTACTGACAGTAGTTTGCACAAACAATGATAATGTCAAAGAAGTAAGAAACAACATAAGTAAAAAAAAGAAATAAATTATTGAATGTCTAGAAAAGCTAAAGTCGAGACTGGGAATTGTAATACAATGGAGGTATTTTTTCGTGGGTCTATCTCAAAGGTTGACGAGCCGATATGTCTGGCCTGAAAATTCTTCAGTTTATGAAATAGTCGAGGAAAGGGAAAAATAAAAATAATAATGAATGCCTAAAGAAATAGGAAAACTAAAGAATGGAAAGAAAACAATAAAAGCCAGAACGGCAATAATCATCTCTTGTGGATGTAAAGTTTCTAGCGTCTGGAAAAACGCTGCCAAACGTCTAATGCAGAAAAATGCGTTTGCGGACGAAGAGCAAAATGAAAGAGGGGGGTGCTGAAAAGATACTGACCAGATCTTCTTTCCCAAATTACACAATATGTTTTAATCAGTTCAAGAATTTTTCGGTACTTTCTGCTAAGGAAAAGTAATTTAAACAATATGGTGGACTATTGAAGACTTGATTAGCCAAAAGAAAAAATAGAATGAAAGAAAGGCAAAGAAAAAAAAAAGAAAGATAAAAGAAAGCGTGCAAGGCAAGGAACAAAGAAAGGCAACGAGACAGGTAAAGAAAGGAAGAAAGAGGAGCAAAGAAAGAGTGGAAGACAAAGAAAGAAAGAAAGAAAGAATATAAAACAAAAGTGTGAATGTGTGGCAGAAGCTACGGAAGCAAAAACGGATTTAAAAACTGAACATGAAAATTGGAAAGCATAGAAAGAGAATTCTAAAATTTCTTAAAATAGAAATTTTAACGCATAAAGGAAAATAGGAAACGAAGAGGCTACCATCGATGGTAGACGAGAAAAACTGAGAAGTACAAACATGGCGATAGGTGAGAGCAGCAGAAGAGAATCCAGGGAAGAAAAAGAAAACTAAAATAGCGTAGGGAAAGAAAGAAATGTGACGAAATGCAAAATTAGAAAAAGGGTGACTAATAGCTGTCGACAAACGAACAGAGAAGAAGAGTAAACAAAAGAAATGACTGAAAGTAAAACAAACAGGAAATTTATTTAAAAAAACAAAACAAAAATGAAGTTTGATGAAACGGGGCGATTAAGCTGAATTAGATGCATAATTTGGAGTTATGCGTGGTTACATGTACAGAAAGAGAATATAAAAATCTAATAAGAGTAAAAAATCTCTCCAGAGATTTAATCTAACAAAATTTGATTATTATATCATGCATTATAGATATTTATCCTTACGCCCACTCGAACGGAATGGGGCACAAAGCCAAGTTTCAAATGGGAACACCAGACGCCTATGGAACTAGAGACAAAAAAATACTGAAACCGCTTTGGACTTCAACTTTGAGGAAACCTTAGGTGCCTTGGATTAACCCAAGCATCCCGAGGTTCGAAGCCATTATACAATTAAGCTATATTTTATCTAAAACAAAGCAAGTTCAGTTGACTATTGATGACAATTCCAGAAACTATAAACAATTTTTTTTTTTGCTATCCTCTGCCAGTCGCAATGATAGAGAAAGCATTACCTCGAACCATCGCCAGTGAGACACGCTGCAAGAGACACTCCGTTTCACGAGGCTCGTCCCTTAATAGAGACGCTATCGCGCCAATCCATCGAACGACGGCCAATAACCCATGAATTCTCCACTGCCACAGGAGTAAAAAAAAATCTATCAGCAAGAGAAGAATATTTAACTATTTATCTAAAACGTGGTTCTGGTTAGTTCACGTAATTATTACGTCATTCGTTATATAATGACGTCATTATGCGGCCTGGTATTCGATGCTGATATTTATATGACCACTCACTTAAACACGATGTGGAACATGATCTTTTTTATGTGGGAGTCCCATATCCAAACATACCAGTCCCCGAGAACATTGTCACTCTGGCGTCAATTATACAGACCCCAGTTACGGGAATTGTTACCGCAGCTTTGGAATACCAGAGACCAAGAGATTTCTTCCCTCTAAAATAAAAACAGATACCACGCTTTGATCCTGTCTAGAAGGCCGGTTAACCTCATATTCGATGATGATTGATGTAGCTTTGGTTCGTCGGTATAGAAAAGGAAAAAAACATGAAACGTGTGAACAAAATGTGGGAGTGGGTTGCTTGCTTGGTAGAAGAGGTAGTTGCGGATTTGCCACCAGTGTCAAAGGCTGGTATACATTCCGAGTTTAAAGACAAGGTTCTTGAATGCTGATTTTCAAAGCAGGCACGTACTTGGAAGCTTAACTCAATAAACCTCATTTTACGTTGTGTCCTTACAAGAAATAGGGCATCATGGCTTTACATAACTTTGTATCCTTTGTAAAAGGTTATACAGCAAATTTGATATACCGTTAGTCCTCAAAGTCATCCCCATCGGCATCCATAACCTTTTCCCAACGTGCCTCCAGATGCGCAATGCCTCGCCCGATAAAAATGTCTTGGACGCAGAAAAGTCTGTGAGTTCCTGACACAAGTGTGTCTAATTTGCAAAGGATTTCCCACAGCGGTAGTTGTCCAAAGAATGGAAGAGGTGCTAATCAGCTAGCGCAATGTCTGTGAGAATGGGTGGCACAGTGTTGGCTTCCGACTGTTTTATTTATTTCTTTATTTATTTTTGGCGTACACACTTGTCCAACTTGTATGCCATCTCTATGCGGTGCATCTGAAGTCAGACTGCTTCACCAGAAAACTGGAAGCTCACCCGAGATTTGACTGTTGTCCTCCTCTATGGCCGAATTCAGGATTTGTGGCCGGCCACTGAAGGGTTCACCTCAAAGGGACAGATCTCCCGACCTGAACCTCTAAAACCAATGTCTGGCGGTGCGTTCATTCACAGCATTATCCTCAATGCATTGATGTATTTGGCGACTTGATACGGCTGCGGATAAGCCCAGCTTATAGTCATAAAGCAGATAACGCCGAATGAATTGCTTCGACACCACCCCGCCGCTGCTCGAGCTATGACCGATGTGTGTGCGCAACACACCTGCATTTGTTACGAGCAACTCCCAACCCAATCGCTTTCCCAGCACGCGACGCACTCATTTGTGTATCAGTGATCACTTCTTCCCACAAAACGTAATAAACGGCAAGGACTTTTTTGGTTACCTTATAACACAAAAAATGTTCTCTTCTTACCCCTCTCTATGCTCTGTCATTCATTGGCACAAGCTCGTTAGCCATATCCCTCACCGTTCCCCTCTGTACCGCTTCCATGATCAAGGCAATGCTTCCGGGCAGCGATTCTTTTAACAGTTCGATGACTTCTCCCAATTATACCGCTTATTGCAGGGACGTATGCATATCAGATGCGGAGTTGGACACCCCACTTCGCTAAGGAGTCTTTGACTGGCTGATTAAGGAACACGGTATCAGTGTCAGTCGTAAACGATGGCCTCTAAATGATTGATGAGGTGTATAGAATTCTGCCCTACCAGTTTCCCATAATGAAATTACCGTACGACGGGTTTCAGCTCTGTTACTTCCGGAACATAGCTTCCAGTAGAGAGTGTTGTTCTCCCGCTAAAGTTACCAGCCAAGCACTCGAGCAGCATTTTTTAACTGAGCCGGCTCCTTATATGTCAACCCGTTGTTGCTGTACGTGTGCCACAGATCCGATTCATTGAGATATGTGTCGTCTATGTATGCTGACGTCGATTGTCGAATGGGGGTCGTATTCTGAAAGTTCTGCATCCACGATGCATTTCATTATTGGTGGTGCCACGTTCAGTCCAAAACCCATTCGACTTAATACCTGCTCCCCTTAAATATCAATGTTTGGAATGGCTATCGCGATGTGTGTACACGTTCAGCTTACATTGGTCCAACACAGGAAGCATATTCCCCTTGTTCTCTTGTACTACTGCCGTCAATAGGATTAGACCTCTGGATAGACTTCTTTTTCGGGGTACGGTTGCAACCATCCGCTGTCTAGCCATGTCTTCAACTCTCGTTCACATTTTTCTCTGACTTGTTTGGACTCGGGATACTCAGACAGTGTATTTTCACTTGCTCCGGTCGATGACAGTTTGTCCATTCCCAGGTTTCAGTTCAGATTTGTGTGCTTTTTTGTCAAGTTCAGCGCTAAAGTTGGTTCGTCAATCTTCAGAGATGAACATATCGTCAACTTCCGTTGCGAGAATACAGGCCTTGCCTGAGCTGATTATTTGAACTGCATCTAACTTCGTTATAATGCCTACCCCTGAATGAGGTCGAAACCCTGTAGCTTACTCTTCATTACTAGGACTGAGATTTTAACTGGTTTCAGGGCATCTATTTTAAGCTATATGGTACAAATTCCTTGTCTCTTAAAAACCTCCACCTTAATATTTACTTATATGATTTATGTTTGCTAAAATGTTTATTTATATTGTTTGTTTAACAAAATGTTTTCTTAGATTGTTTATGCTTAACAGAATGTTTACTTATATGATTTATATTTGTATATATTGTTTATGTTTACTTAAATATTTACTTTTATTGTTTCTTTTTACTAAAATGTTCATTCGTATTATGTTTACTTATATTATTATGTTTACTGAAATATTTACTTATATGCTTTATATATGCATCTAAATGTTACTTTTATGGCTTGTTTAATAAAGTTTTTCTTATATAGTTTATGTTTAGTTATATATTTTATGTTGCGTTAAATGTTTCCTAATATGTCTCATGTTAACTTAAATGTTTACTTGTATGGTTTATGTTTAATTATAAAGTTATATTTACTTAAATATTTCTGCTTATTTAAATGTTTATTTATATGGTTTATAGTTATGTTTTATGTTGCCATTAATATTTACTTAAATGGCTTGTTAACTTAAATGTTTACTTATAAGGTTTCTCGAACTCGTGTGTTTTAATGACCTTTTCGGTGATTCACAAAACAGCAGATTAATGCTAATTTTAGGCCAAAATCTGTGCAAATAAGTTATTTTTGTTTCCTTCAAAGGTCAAAGAAAATACCAAAGTCTATCCAAAAATATACGATACGAATCAATTGATTTGGTAAGTTGTCGTATTTAAACTGCCTCCCCCTCCTAGACACATCACTCTAATTTGGAATTGGCAAACACTGGCCAGAATTAAGACACGGAGTTCATAACTGGCAGAAACGTTAACGGTGAGATTTAAAGAAAAATACTTTAAAGAAAATAAAAATATATAGAAATAAATAAAATGATAAAGAAAAGGTGGGGAAAGAGAGGTGACTTTTGTTTTTCATATGATAAAGGAAAGTACAAGATAAGAATGCGATAACGTTGAAGGTTATAATCAGGTTGGTCCTTGAAGTCTTGAAGAAATCCGATCATGATCCAAGGAATGCTCTCTAAAGTTCATCACTCGTCTCTTGTCGGCCGTAATCTTCTTATCTTCCGATCGATGGTCTTCACAATCAGTCAAGAGAAATATCTGATTTTGATTTCCATTTTCTTCTTCTTTGTCTTCTTCATTTTTTTCTTCTTCGTCCTCTTCTTTTTTTCCTCTTCTTTTTTTTTGATTTTTTTTCTTCTTCTTCAACATCTTTTTCTTCTTCTTTTTCTTGTTCCTCTTCTTCTTCTACATATTCTTCTTCCTTTTCTTCTTCTTCTTCTGTTTCTACATCTAAATCCTCTTTTCTACATCTACTTCTTCGTTTTCTTCTTTTTCTTTTTCCACATCAACGTCTTCTTTTTCTATATTTTCTACTTCTTTTTCTTTTTTTCTCTATCTTCTACTGCTTTTCTTCTACATCTTCTTTTTCTTCTTCATTTTCTACATTTACTCCTTTTTCTTCTTCTTTTTCTGTGCAGCGCGTCCCTTCAGGACATGGACGATCCTGGCTCTCCAAAAATTCCAATCTTTTATGGGTCTTCGCAGTTTTCTGATATCCATTCACACATTCAGGCAAGTGGCTCCTCTGCCTGTGTGCTTTAAGTTTTCCAAGCCTTTTTTTGTTCTCATTTTCTTTAAGACATCCTTGTTGCCTACTCGCTCCAACCATAGACTACTCAGTATCCTTCTGTAGGACTCAATTTTTTATCCCCAGTTTTCTCTACATCAGTGGGGAGATTATCCAGCACTCGCTGTCACACAAGAGGATGAATATCACACAGTAACCCTGCAGTCTTTTCTTTGTTTCTAGCGAAATATTTCTATTTGACAAATTAGTAATAAGTGATATTAAACAATCAGAAATATATTTATTTATAGAGAATGACATAATCTCTTACCAAGAACAAGGCTACATTTTTAAACGTTTTCTAAAAAATATTTTTACTTAATTGTTGTATCTTTAAAGAGGTTACAAACAGACAAAGGTGGCACTCGAGTGAAGGAACAGTAACACGCGCATAGATGAAAGAAGAGAGGTTTATTGTAAAAGAGAATACACTACTGAAAGACAGGGAATCAGGTGGCAGGCTAGTAATTCCCGAAGAAAGGATATCTACCAACCGCCCAACACGGTCAGATGTGACACAAGGCTGGATTTAACGTAGGGTATCCTGGGTCGGGTAGCTGTTTCTCGAGAAGAGACTCCGCCCTTCAACATAGCCTCGTCTGGGGATCCTCTCTGCCCGGATGCAGAAAGTTTGACCAGCACAGCTGAAGACGAATCTCCAACTAATTACCGAAGCAAGAATATTTACGTTACCTCCCCGCGAGGCAGGATGTGGCACAAGGCCGTTTTTTTATGCGGGACAAAACCGAACCCGTAGGTTCGGGCAAAAATTCCCCATAGACCCCGTAAAAAACGGGGTCGGGTAGCTGTCTACCACCCCAGATGAGACTCTGCTCTTCGGCATAGCCTCGTCTCGGTTCCTCTCTACCCGAAGCTGGAGACGAATTTCCAACTAATTGACGAAGCAAGGATATTTGCCAAAATTACATGGTCAGATGTTATACAAAGCCGAATTTAACGTAGTTGTCTACCACCCCAAACGAGACTCTGCCCTTTCGCATAGCCTCGTCTGGGTTCCTCTCCGCCTGAAGGCACAGAGTTCAACCAGCTTAGCTGGAGCCATATTCTCCAATTAACTGCCGAAGTAAGGATATTTACCAACCGCCCTACGCGGTTAGATATGGCACAAAGACAAATTTAACGTGGGGTATCCGAAACCATAGACCCCGTATACACGGGGTCGGGTAGCTTTCTACCACCCAAGACGAGACACTCCCCTTCGGCATAGCCTCGTCTGGGTTCGACTAGCTTAGCTGGAGACGAATCTCTAACTATTTGCCGAAGCAAGTCCCCAGGTATATCATGTGCTCACTATGTATAGCTATTGATATAGTCCGTTCACATAGGCGATAGGGAGTGTGGGACATTCCATTACAACATTAATGTTCACGCAATACAAACACAAAGACCACTGAGAGTCACTGAATAAGATCGTTGTATGGACGTAAGAAGAAAAAGTAATGGCTCATTATGAGGATATATAGGATAGACGGTTAAACATAGACCTGAAGAGGTTACAGTTGTAGAGATCAGGGAAGCATACATTCAGGAGTCAGTTCCACGGACTAGTGGTTCTCGGAAAGAAGCTATTTCAGTGGGTCTTTCCTCTTTACAAATGGAATATGAAGAAGATAAACATGAGTCGAGCCATGTGTTTATGACATGCGATGGTGTATTGAAAAGTTATCAATATTTTGGTCATTGAATTTCTGATTTGGAGAAATGAGCCCAGCCGAGAGCTTTCTATGACCACCTCGTATATATTTTGGCACCATGTGTATCGGTTGCTTTTCGTTGGAGATCTAGTGACAGCAAATCATTTCAGTATGCACGTATGATTTCAATTCTTTGGGTCTCCAATTCGTTCAAACCCTTCTCAAGGACACATGGCACAGTGGGTAAAGACGTTAGTTAGATCCAGTGACAGAACCCAAAGAGTGTGAGTTCAATATCTGGTTAAGGCGGTGGAGAACTTTGAGAGGGGAATTAACAGGAGATAACTGACATCCATTAGACATGGCAGTGGAACTAGGACAGTCTACCCCAGTGAGCGAAATAAAGGGTTCAGTTCGACATTCCAACCACCTGAAGAAAGCCGGAGCGTACAACGGCAGAAACGTTGTAATAAATATGGCGACAAAGATGAGGACAATAGTCCGAATAATGTAAATAGTGTACATAATACCTCATCCCAGAAATATAGACCGATACTGAAAAGCCGAAACGTTGTGATAAATATGGCGACAAAGATGAAGACAATAGTCCGAATAATGTAAATACTGTACATAATACCTCATCTCAGAAATATAGATATATATCAATCATTATCTATTCTATATTCTTTCTTGATCTCACTCCTTAATAATGTTTCTGTTTTTCTTACATTCTTTGACAATCTGTATCACCCAGCGTCCTAGTGGCTTTATTGCCTTGGTTGTGGTGAAATATGTCAGACACACACACGCACACACATGCACACACACACACACACACACACACATATATATATATATATATATATTAGAATATTAGTGTTCAAGCCTTTTTATTATATCCTTACTCTGTCCTGGACATTGAGTTCTACCTGGATTCTATCCTCTTGGAATTTTTATTCAAAAAATATACTTGTATATGTATGCACCTATGTATATATATTTTATATATTTTGCATATGTATGTATATTTTTTACTAATTAATATTATTATATATATATATATATATATATATATATATATATATATATATACATATATATATATATATATATATATATATATATATATATATATATATATATATATATATATATATATATATATATATATATATATAAAGTTAAATTCCTAGATCAATTTGTGGATCAGATATATATAAAATGACAAATGTAAAAAATCTTGATCTGGGAATTTAACTGTATTGTCGACATGGAAAAAAATAGAATCCCTTACTATAAAGGCAATTTACATTAACCAGGAAAAAAGGCTTAGACAGAAGCGTCTATCTTTTTAAATTTGGATTTTTTTAATGTAACTATAACAACAAAACATTTCGAAAATTTTTTGATTTCATTTTTGCCTTGCGTCGGCAAAATCTAAGATTTTTTCCAATTGTCATTTTATAATATATATATATATATATATATATATATATGTATATATATATATATTGAAAGGTCAAGCTTTTATTTCCTGGTATTTACATTTAGATTTTTTAAACAGCTTAGGACATACCACCTTTTGTATAAGATCATCACACAATTTTTAGGTGGGGGTCCACTTTTTTTTCCATTGATGAAGCCCTTTGTTGTATTGGCAGAATTTTTTTCATTATTGTCCTGCTACATGTTAAACATTCTCCCAATTAGTTTTGATGCATTCCTCTGTAAATTGTCAGAAAAAATGTTTCTGTAAACTTATGAATTTATTCTAGTTCTGCCATCATGAGTTATAGAATAGAATAGATATGAATGAACCTGTTGCAGAAGCAGTCATGAAAGCCCAAGCCAAAGCAATGCCTCCAACATGCTTCACAGATGAGTTTGTATGCTATGGATCATATGCAGATCCTTTCTTTCTCCACACTATGGCCTTTCTGTCACTTGGGTACAGATTAATCTTGGTATCATCAGTCTATAAAACTTTCTTTCAGAACCTTTAGCGTTCATATCTGTAATTCCTTGCAAATTCCAATCATGCTTTCAGATTCTTACCGCTGACGAGTAGTTTGCGTCTTGTGGCATGATCTCTGTATTTCTCGTAGATTGTGAAACCTTCACCGCTGTAGAGGTTGTTAGTGAAGTCACTGACTGTTGTTTTGGGGTTTTTACCTCACAGCTCTCACAATATTGTTGTCATTAACTGCTGTTGTTTTCCTTGGCCGACCTGTTTTGTGTCTGTTGTTCCATACACCAGTAGTTTCTTTCCTTTTCACGACACTCTAAATTGTTGTGACGGCTATGCTCATTGTTTTTCCAATAGCTCTGTTCGATTTTCCTTCGTTTCTCAGCTTCGAAATGTGTTGTTTTTCTCACGTAAACAGCTCTCTCATCTTCATGTTCCTTTATCATTTTTAACAAGAAATACAGGATTTATAGGTGAGACTAGTCACTCAGAGCTATTTAGTGTTTAAACTACCAATCTAAAAAGCAACAACCGGACAACAAGAAACACCTGTTAGTCACGTGTTCCAATAGTTTTGTTCACTTGAAAAATGAGTGGGTTCAAACAAAAGGTGGTATGTCTGAAGTTGTTTAACACAGTTAAATGTAAATAGTAGGAAATAAAAGCTGAAATACTGAACTCTTGTCTCATATTCATCTTTTGATCTTAAACCTATTCTCAATGAAAACAATTGCTGTTCTAATCATTTTGTTGGGGACTGTATATATATATATATATATATATATATATATATATATATGCAGAGAGACAGAGAATAAATGCTCAAAATATATCTCTACATACAGAATAATGGTTGATATGCAGTGTAGGCCGAATGTGATACATACAGACACACGGATATATGATAGACTTCCATCGCTCATAATTACTTGTGATTTATAGAGTTGGCATCTTTGTTTCCTGTCGCCGAAATTCAAACGAACAAACTTGTGATTGTTCAAGATTTTATCTCTTGTCAGGTGTTAGAAGACAATACTCAATTCGAACAGGAATAGTCAAAAATCGCGTGTAAAATTTGTTTTTTTTTTTTTTAAGCTTCGAAATTGATCTAGTCAAAATCAGCTTCCGGGTAGATAAGCAAATATGCTAGGTCGATGTAGGATTTCGTTTTGTATAATCCCATTAATGGTAACGGATATTACAGAAGTTTTAAATCGCAATATATTATATAAGCATGAATGATAACAAATAAACACAGTACGAGTCTCTATACATGTAGACACAAACGATCAGATAAAAGATTATATGAATAGGCTTAGAATGACAATTTAAGTTTCCGCCAAAAATACACGGGTATAATGATTTTTCAAATCGCACCCCCCCCCGTTCAAGGCAATAAAGCCACTGAGATATAAGTGGTTACTAAGTGTGGAAGATTTAGAAAAATAAATATATAGAAGCAAGAACAAAAGAAAAGTAATCGGGAAGACAGTAGATAGCGATTGATATTGCATTTAAATTTTTGCAGAATAAAGTTGTTTGGAAAGCATGGAACCGGACAAGTGTTCCACAAGCGAGTAGTGCGAGTAAATAAACAGTTAGCATAGAATTTACGGTTACGTCTAGCCAACTCAATTGTAATCTGATGAGATCTCATCGGCAGTCAAGTACTGCACTTAAATTCAAAAAGTCTATGTATCATAGTGAAGTGCTCATTAGAACATTTGCCATAAAGGTATTCATCGAAAAGGCACGGAGGGGAAAACTTACAGCGTTGGGACAATGACTTATGCAGTGATGCCAGATCTGAGCCATTAATATTGCTGATTCTTTTTTGGATCTTATCAAGGGGTTCTAGATAAATTGCAGGTGCACTGAACCATATGTAACACAATGTTCTAAGCATAGATGAATAGTAGCCATAGAAATGTAAGGTAGATTTTCTTAGCAGCTGACCTAGCAATTGATTCAATATAGTCTTTCTACTTATTGTCAACCAAGAACATTAGCCAGAGAAGGTACAATAAGCAACTCTCTTGGAGGTCAGTATTAGGCATGAGACCTAATCGCCAGTCTAGTATTGCGTTAAAAATCATAAAGTCTAGGTCCCATACTTCGCGTCTTCAATATACATCACAAATCATTAATGTTAGTCAAATATTTTTTATAATAGTTACGTATTTTCTTATTATTTCGTTTTCTACGGCTTAGCAAAATTTTGTAGGTTACTTTTTAAGATTTTTTTTTTTTTTTTTTGAGTTAATAATGGTTTAGTGATATAAGCTAACAGCTGGCGGGAGAAGAGGTTGACTTATATCTTCCAACTCCATGTTTTCCAGCCAACTTTAATCTCCAAAAATTTAAATGCGATGCCAATCGCTATCTACTGTTCTCCTGATTAGTCTTCTTTGGTTCTCACCTCTTAGTAATTTTTCTTTTTCCTAATTCTGTTGCTTCAAGCCTCTTCTTCAACTTTGAGGAGCTTGTCAAGCATACGCTGCCATACAGGATAAAATACCACGGAACAATTTAGTACAGATTTCCATTAAAGCGATAAAAGTGGACATTAAAACAAGATCAATAACAAAAAAAGAGGGTTATCAAAAAAATAATATTACCGTAAAGTGGTAATATCGAGCTGCAACGGGATTAAAAAAAAAAAGACAGCTAAACCGACATTTTACCAGGTCTTACGACTAAGACATGTTCACATTACTGAAGAAGACTAGTTTCAGTTGATGGCGTTGCAATATGTTTACATTAAGTACAAGAATATAAATGAAATGTCAATCGCTATCGACTCTCCTCCTGATTACTCTTCATTTGTTCTCGCTCCTTAGAAATGTTTCTGTTTCGAATTCTTCCACACCCAATAACACTAGGTCAGTATCTAAATCGGTAACCGTTTTGGAATATCAAGTGCAGCAAGCTTCGATGCGCTTTTCCGAGGATATTTGCGCATAATTGCATATAACGAACCCAACTGGAATTGGAACTCGGCTCTCCAATTAACAATCCATTATCCATTACACCACCCTCACATCCAAGTTTACCGCACTTGATATACCAATCTAGGTACTCAGCAGGCTCGTCGTTGTTTATTTCCGGAAATCGTATGGGAACCAATGTTTCAACGTGATGCGGCCGTAAAGCCTCGTCAGCTGTTATTTCCAAACGAAACGAGCTACTATGCAGTTTACATATAGCGTCATTTGTATTTCATTTAAAAATGCAGGAAGTTTTCTTCTTTTCTGTTTTGTAAATATTCACCTGTTCCTTCCCCACAAAAAAATTCTATGCGGCTATGTTTATCGTATCATAGCTCTTTTGGAAATGGAGGAAGAGGCTGTTTTTTTAGATTTTGTATATAGACACGTTACTTGCCACCGACGTAAAGAAAAATTAGGTTCATTTATAGCAACATTGCAATTTCATTTGAAAAAGATGGAAATGGCCGACTTTTATGCCTTTCAAATAGGGACTTATTAATTCCAGATTACCCAAAATTAAGATGACGTTCGCTTATAGTACCGTTGCTCTTATCTTTATAAGTGACCGACTGCACCATTTTTGAAAATAGTTTCATGTTACTTTACACCTAAACAATCTAACTTGTTATTTGGGGGGGGGTATGGCGTCATTGTTTTTTCAAATGTCGTTAGGGACAGTTTTTTTCTGCTTCAGACTAACAGAACTTGTACGCGGTTCGATTATAGACTCAGTGATATTTCATTTGAAAATGTTGAAAGTGGCTTATTTTTTTGTAAAAAAAATGTTAGCAATTTCCCATGTGTTTGTCTCTTTTAACTGGGGCGAAAAAGAATTAAACTGCACACAACAAGGATACTTCTCTTCGTCAGGTTTCATGATATTGATTGTTTTGTCTGTCGTCATCATCATCATCTCTAGCATCAAGCATAGAATTGCTGGAGATCAATAGACATTTTCACCGCCTTTACAAGTTTTAACCTCAAATAAATGATTAAAAATTATTATTCCAATTACTAGATCTTTTGCTAAAAGGCTTCGTTTTTAATAAAATTTATACTTCTTTATGTACATTTAATTGTATCTTAGGACATGTTAATAATTTTTTTATGTGTTGAATATGTTTTTAGAATCAGTTCACTTGCTATAGAGGGGAATATGTGTTAGTCTTACAAGCGCTCTCTTTTTCTAACTCTAGAAACCCGATATTGGTCTTTGACCATCTAATATCGAACTTTTCTTGGATCAATATTTTTAAAAGAAAAAGATGATCAGTTCCCTGTACCTTATCTATGCAATATCTTTACAACGTTTAAAACTGTCCACGCAGCCATGTGACTAATTAGTCATTTCCCACTCTACAACCCCTTTCCCCATGAAGAAAACGTAGCAAATATCTCGCTACTCTGTTGCTATTTCCGTGACAAATGTTGAGAGAAACTGCACTTGGGACCAGCCGTGCCAACTAAACATGGTCGAATCATTCTCATTCACTACTTATTCCAATGCTATTCTTAACATTGTGATAAGAAGTGAAGTTCACTCAGACAGCTTCTTCCCCCACAATCTCTATTTTGTGGAACAGCTTTTCCGATTATTAATCTTCTTCAAATCTAAGGTCAACTGTTATGTAACCTACATATCTTCATAATTAGTCCTTATTTCCTCTTACTTCCATAAAAGAACTTCTTCAGTAACATAGCTTGAGTTGCTCTTGGGTCTTAGTAAGGTGAACTTTTTCAAGAAACTATGCGTAATATTTCTGATTTATATAGTTTGAAAAGCTACAATGAATGCCAATAAATTCTTCAATTTCTCAAACTTCATTTTTTTATAACTCATTATCCTTTTTAATGTAACTTCATATGATTTACTATGTTTTTAAAACGCTATGTCCCTTTAGGACGTACGCGATTATGACATCCCACAGATTTCTTTTTTGAAAATCTGTGAATTGACATGACTTCTTAGGAAACATAGGCGAGTGGTTTTCTGTTACTTTCTTTGTAAGTTTCAAATCTGAGTTGTCCTTCTCCTCGACTGGTTGTCATCCAAGGCTAAAGAACCCCTAGAAATTAATTGTAACGTTTCTCAAATGCGAAGGAATTCAGCAGACTAGGCTACAACTTGAATTCGGCTCCACGCATCCAATTTACGCGTAACTATTACGCAACCCAAACATCCCTATGACATACGAAACTGACCTTGTTATATCATCAAAAGAGGCGTCCTGCGTATGACGATAAACTACATCCGCGTCCTGGGTATGACGATAAACTACGTCCAACAGCAAGACCTCTGATAATACGCTTTTGAAAAAATAATGTTGCCAGCTGTAGGTTTTTTAAAAAAATAATGTTGCCAGCTATACCTTTGTTGAAAAAATAATATTAAAATATTAAATAATATTACCAGCTATACATTTTTGAGGAAAACAGTATTAACAGAAATAGATTTTTGACAAAACAAAAATATTACCAGGAAAAAAATGTTGTCGGCATTAAATGACCCATTGAGGTTGATATACCGTAAAACAAAACAAACCAAAAAAAAACATCAAAACATATGTAGTTCGGGGCTATTTCGGATACAGTAAAGTTTATCAAACAGATGCCTTTTCTAGATATGGAGCTAAAACCTTTTCACAAAACAATTCTACAATTCCAGTGAAAACCACGACAAAAATCTGCCACTATGGCGACCACGAGCAGAAATACATCCGCTATAATCAACAAATTGATACTAATCGGTTGATTTCATTTACAATGAGCACCTGATTTTTTCTTTCCCCTTTTAAAACAGACTTTTCTTTTATATTGATCAGCAGCCATATTGGTCCTCTCAAATTATGGTCTGTATCATAGACAAAGGCTACAGAACGCTGCAGGTGTAGCAAACGGAAATTGGTTAAGAAATCGGGCCAAAATAACATTCGATGCGCAGATGCCATGCGCAATCGATTTTAATAGTTCAAGAAAAGAACAAGTACGGATATAGCCACATCTATGCTAATCGAAAACAAAAACACAATAGATACGAAATAAATTAAACACTCAACACAGACATATCGGTGTAGTCTCTGTCTATATTTCTGAGGACACATGGCACACTGGATAAAGGCGTTAGTTAGATCCAGTGACAGGACCCAAAGTGTGTCTGTTCAATACCCGGTTAAGGCAGTGGAGAACTTTCAGGGGGGAATTAATAGGCGATAACTGATAACTGACATCCATTTGACATGGCACGTAGAACTAGAACAGTCTACCCCAGTGAGCGAAAGAAAGGGTTCAGTTCGACATTCCAGCCACCTGAAGATGGCCGAACCGTACAACGCCCGAAACGTTGTAATAAATACGGCGACAAAGATGGGGACAATAGTCCAAATAATGTAAATAGTGTATATAGGTGTAGGTATATAAATATATAGTAATTTACATCCAATTTCAAATATATAAATATATATATATTTGTTGTGTGTATGTGTGTATCTGTGTGTGTGTGTGTGTGTTTGTGTGTTTGTGTAAATATTCTCAGATGGAATGTATCTGTAGAAAAGACAAAATTAATAAAAAGTGACAATAGGAAAAACTATAGTCAATCGACGTGTCTCTGCCTCTGAGGGACTTTATCAAGGCAATGATAATATTGCCTTGATGACATTGCCAGAGAACGAAACTCGCCGGCTTAAAATCAATGCGCATGCGCGAAATTAAAGATACTAAAGTATCGCCATTTTATATCTTTAATTTCGCGCATTGATTATTTTTATTTATTTTGTTGACTGCACAATATAATAGGATCAGCTGGGTACTGTCTGTGAGAAAAAGAGCATCATGACGCAATTCACACCGCCAGAAATTTGGAAACAGCATGCCGTACTGCTTGGCATTCGCGCCGGAAGCTTTAAGACGAACATTTCAGTGTGTTTCATTGTCAATCTGAGGAAAGTGAAGAGGATTCAGAAAGAGGTAGATGAGTCTAATGGTGATTACGAAGGTACGGCAGCTCGAAAAACTCACTCTGTTCGTTCTGATATGAAAAGAACTGAATTTGTTGGTAAGGACCCCAGACTCCACACGGAGAGCTACATCAAGCTAATGCTACCCTGGATCAAGGGGGTGGCTGCTGGAAGACCCTATGTGTGGCAACAGAACTCTGTGCCATGACACACATGCCGGAGAATCCAGTCATGGCCGTCAGACAATTTCTGTGACCACATCATTATTTATATCTGGCCACCTAAATCTCCAGTCAGCAATATATTGATTATTAAGTTCATGGGCACAGTTGAGCGAGAGACCAACAAAACTCCTTGTAACACCAAAGATGAACTGAAGGCAAGGATTATGGCAGCATTCACCAACTTAAACAAGGAGTTTGTCCAGAAAAAGTCGCAAGAAATTACGAATGGTAATTTTATTGAATAATTTTAATTTTTATATTTTTCAAGATATTTTTGTGTAATTTTGGTAAATATATCTGTTAAAATGCAATGTCAGTGTTATTTTCATTTTTGCTTAGTTTAGACAACAATTTATCCATCGCATCCATATATATATATATATATATATATATATATATATATATATATATATATTGAACAATAAAAAAATATTAAAAAATTAAAATTTTCAGACACACTGGGTTGTATATTAATATTCTTTCGTTTTTATTCTTATTTCATTTAAATTACCGACTAGTTTCGGCCAACATGGACATCATCAGGAGAAAAATAAATCTACTTGCTGGTAGCAGTGAACTACAGAAATGAATGTCTTGATGGAGAAAATGATCTTTTGCCGGTAGTTTTCATTTGTTTTTTTATTTTTTTAACATGAATTTTGGTCAGTCCCTGTGTTGGTCAAACAGTCGAGTTTTCATTCCAGTGTAGTGTCAGAGTTTTCATTCCAGTGTAATGTCAAGCACCGTGAAAGCGAATAGTACATAATACTGCTTCTACTGATCTCAAATATATTAATCTCCTATATCGTAATCGATTGCGTACTAATTATAAACAAGATGAAAATATACTAAAAAAATTAGTAAATACTAATATATCAACAACAGATCCTAGCAAAAAAATTAAATTAATCATATACTACACTAAATCTAGTATATCCAACTTAATACTTCGCAATGATTCGGTTAGCGATTTGCAAAAAACCAACATAGTTTATAAATTCAAATGCCCTTTGGGAGAGTGTATCTCCAACGAATTAAATAATATTTATGTTGGTCACACCACAAACTCGCTTTTCATTTAAATTTCACACTACATTGGAATGAAAACTCTAACATATTTAGGCATTTAAAACAACATGCCTGCCCGCACACACAATTCCATAAAATACTTGTCGAAAACACAATTATACTTCGACATGAAAACAATAGACAAAAACTAAAAATCCTTGAAGCATTATACATCAAACAGTTGAAACCCAACCTAAACAAAATCAATTATGGCATCTCTACAAATATCCTTAAATGTCTATAATTGGTAACAGAAACCATTGGTTTATACCAATGGCCTCCCATACTTCATACTTCTCCAATTCACTCTCGCGTGGTCATGTGTGACGTCATGAGATGCGGTGCGATTTTCGCTTCTAGCGGCTTATATCCACGTGTTTATCGTTGCTTATAAATTATCTATGTAAACAATCACAGACTATCATCACTGTCTTGTCAGTATATTGCTTGATATGTTGTAATTGACATCTTTGATAATGGCTTAAGTAAGCCGAAAGCTTAGATTGTATTAAAAAATATGGATCAATATTGTGAATTTCTTTCTTCGTTCAATGATAATGTTATTAAACTTATTAAACGTTATGAAAAGATTTTACATAAAATAAATAGACAACACTTCTTGTCTATATTATTTAATGAAACGTCTATGAATATATATATATATATATATATATATATATATATATATATATATATATATATATTAGTGGTCAATATACATATCTATATATATAAAATATATATATATATATATATATAATTTCCCAAGAGGATAGAATCCAGGTTTAACTCAATGTCCAGGTCAGAGTAAGAATATAATATTAAAGGCTCAAACACTAATATTCCATCGTTATAATTTATTACATTGGAATCGTAATCACGATCCAATTCATCAGACCTAGGTCCGATGAATATATATATATATATATAAATGAAAAAGGGAACACAAAACACATTAAGCCTAAAATAGATGTTTACTTATATTCCTAAATTGGTAACAATAAAGAAAATATGAAAAGGGGGCGATAGTTCGATGTCTGTTATAATTTGAAGAATTTTGAAGAAATAATTATTTTTTATAATTAGCAATGAAATCTTATGTATAAAAATAATTACAAACATTCGATGCAGATTTTTTCACACAATCGATAATTCAATACTGAATTAAAATTGATTATTGTGCTGAAGTCTTCTCAGAACCAAAACTTATACTAAATAATTATTTCTTCAGTTATGTTTCTTCTAGACTGTTTGAAATAAACAAAAATAATTTGTAATTCCCACTTCCACAGAAATCTCAGCACATATAGTTCTTGTTGAAACTCATATCTGTTCTGTTGGACGAAAGAATCGATATCGAGGCTGAATCTCGTCTGTCTTTTCTTTGTTGACCAATTCGTCTGTTTTTTTTTCCCCCTTATTTCGTTCTTTTCGTTCTAAGGGATGCATCTGCTTCAAGTATTCTTCTGTCATATTGTATTCTGGTGGCTTGCAGACAAAACTATGTACGAAAATTATCTTGTTATATTTTGGCCTGGGACCTTTAACCACAAGAGATACGAGGAAAAGACAAATTCATGTTTTGCACTCATATGCGCATTCATCATCTTGAAATGAGGGGGAGACAACACCAAATGAAAATAAACCAGGATGCCTAAGGTTTACATTGTTTTACAGAGCGAGGAGGGGGAAGGAGGAGGAAGAGGAGGAGGAGGAAGAGGAGGAGGAGGTGAAAAACGTTTTCGCATATATTTCTTCCTCCTGTCAATTTGATCTTTTCATCTACTTCTCCCTAAAATTGTAAGAAAGCAGACGTCATTATTCTTACATCGAAAATGTCTGCAGATTAATTTTTAAACAATTTTCTCTAAAGATAAAAAATATTTTTTTCAGCTAAATGCACATATTAATGCATATTAATTTAGTTTAATATTTATAGATAACATTTAATATATTAATTTTACTACAAGGATACATGTAATGAAAAAATTTCTAATGTTTATATATATATATATATATATATGTGTGTGGGCACCTCGAGGTAGTGTAATGGTTAGCAAGCTTGTCTCGCTAGAACAATTACAACTGAGTAGTGAGTTCGTTCCTCACTGGGTACCCCAAACTTTCGGCCTTGTGCCACATCTGAGATACGCTTGGAGAATCAAAGGCACCTCGGCGTAGTGTAATGGTTAGCAAGGTTGTCTCACTAAATCAGTTACAACTGAAAAGTGAGTTCGATCCTCACTGGATGCCCCATACTTTCGGCCTTGTGCCACATCTAAGCTATGCTTGGAAAATAAATATATATATATATATGTGTGTGTGTGTTGTGTGTGTTTTTGTGTACGGCATCTATATATATATATACGTTTGTGTGTGTGTGGATGTGTGTGTATAATGGCACACAGTGAGGAATGTTAGTAATAAAATAGTGCTCAATGTAAAATAACAGAGCTAAAATTCAAGGTAATAATAAATATAAACTTTGTTCCTCAAATCTCATGCACATGACAATCGTCAGTTTTAGGCATATGGTCAGTTTTCAATTCATGACTGACGACTGCCACGTGTATGAAATTTAGAGTTGTACCAAACTGTGAGTAACTCTGTGATGGACTCTCCTGTCGATGAAGATCCGACGGCTTTATTCAGTTTTTATGTTTGTGTTCACCTATTATGCAACCGCGAGGATCTCGGGACTTGGCAACATTTATATTAAATGATGCTGTTTGACGTTGTATTTTGCCTCTTAGCCGGTCAATATGACTGACTGATTTAGAAATTACTGTTACCACTCCGGTACAAATATTTCCAGTTATTTCTATCCAGGCCAACTCGCTCGAAGTTAGTATGAGAAACATTGACAGCTGAAGGGTTACTTTTTAGCTTGTTTTTATACCTGAGCCACGGCCATCCAACTCTCCTTTGTCCACTGTGAAGCTGGCTATACATGTGGATCTTAAGTAGTCTGTCGTTGCTCATACTTGCAACATGACCAGCCCAGTAAAGTTGTGACTGCATCAGGAAAGTCGCAATTCCACAAACGTTGCATTTTGTCAGATCATTATTGGACACCCTATTGTTAAAAGTATAACGACAGATTGCACGGAGACAACTGTTGTGGAAGATATCCAGCTGATTAATATAATATGGGATCCTGGGTCATACAACAGTGTTGTTAAAAGAGCTGCTCTTTAAACCCGTATTTTGGTGTTCAATTTGATACTTCTTTCCTTCCATAGATAGTGCCGAAGCTTACCAAATGCACTTGTATTTCGTAATCAATGGGTGCATTTGCATTTATCTTACGTCCTAAATGACTTCACAAACTTCAAGTTTTTCCCATTAACCTGTATAGGAGTGTCTGGGAATTGATGAACTGGTGGAGGTTGTCTAACACCCTGAATCTGCTCTGGACGAGGAGGCGGCTGGTGGGTTACTTCAATTTTCCACCAATGATAAGGCCAAAAGCTTTGCATACAACAGAGAAACGGTTGATGTGTTCTTGTGTTTCCCCTAGCAATGTTAATACAGGTGCAAGTATCATCAGCAAGCAACAGATCACGAATGACGCTGGAGGTGTTTTAGATTTGAACCGCTGATGGTACAGCATTGGATCGAAATTGAAATTTAATACCAGTGCTAATGGCACCAAGGGCATATTTGACCATTACTGAGAATAACAGAGCAAAGAAAACCGGGGCCATGACACAACCCTGCTTCGTGCTCTTTGTAACATAAAATGAATCAGAGAATTCTCCGTCAGATACAACATCAGCTTCCATCGTGAAAGAAGATTACAACATTCACCACTTTGTCTGGGATTCCAAGCCTTTTAAGAACTTTCCAGGGTGCGTCACGATTTGCAGTGTCGAAGCCCTTAGTAAAGTCTGCAAACACCATATACAATTTTTGGTTCTTTTTTCTCACTTCGGCTACCTGACAGAATGAGAAGATCAGGTCAATAGTGCCACGCCCGAATCTGAAACCACGCCCGTGAATCCGGGTAAATCTCATAGACAGTGTACTTGATATTCCTGTTCAGAATCAGACTAATATTTTACGAACAATTGACAGCAGAGATATTCCACGATAGTTGTCACAAACATTTCTGCTACGATTGCTCTTGTATGGGAGTTGAATTAAGAAACCCTTGTAGCGTTGAGGAACACGACCAACCCTCCATATTACTTTGAAGAACTTGTGTAGATTTTTAACTAACATTTTAATTCCATACTTGTAGATTTCGAACGTAATATCATCCTTTCCAGGTGTTTTGCCTAAAGAGATTTCTTTGATGGAGTCCAAGACTTCCTGCATGGTTGGCTCGAAAGACATTTCTTGCATTTCAGGACTTTCAGTTTCAGTTTTCAATTCATTTGATTTACGCGGCATAGCACCAGAAAACAAATATAAAATAAATTTGATTAAAATATTTCATTTGTCAATTACAGAAACTTTTTTGAAAACATGCAATGACAAAAGCGTACATTTATAATAATGTCTTCACATGCATTATTTAAATTAGATATACTGTCAATTGGGGTGTATATGTCGAGTTTTCAGGCCTCAAAAATATTTCCAAAAACTAAGCGTCGAATTATACAGTAGTTGTAAAATTACAAACAAATGGGACGGAACTCCGAACAAACACTCTATACCTCTTACCAGTAAGTTGCCACAAATATATCCTACTTAAATATGTGTGTAATAAACAAATTTGGCATATTATTTAAATGGATATAAAAATAATTGATCATAAAGTGGATATAAAAATAACGCAATTGTATTCTAATAACGCCAAATTTGGATACACAGTTTAAGTTTAACTGTCTATCGTATGTTTGAGGGTCAACCTATACGGTAGGTATAGCTCTAACTCAGAATTTTGGGTTAAAAATCTTGTACGACAGGTCGACTTGTACGTCGTAGCTTACGGTAGTTGATTCTATTCGCTTATTTCTTGAAACACCCTGTAGAAAATAAAGACCTTTCTTTTTAGAATTCCGTGTCAGAATTCTACTGAGACTAATGTAATATCCGAACTGTCCAAACTTTGCGGTGTTGACTCCATACCAATTTTTGTGTTGCGGAACCATTAGATGAAAATTATATTATTTAAAGAACGTCTCGCCATTCTGGAGCCAACGACTGTAATTAAGTTATTTAAACATGTGTTAAGTTACATAGGACTTCCAAGGTCATTGAAAATCTGTCTTGGACGGACGTATAACTCATAATAAAGCTATCATTATGTCCTTCAATTAAAAAGTACACGAGTTCAATGGACGAAAGTTTTTGTTTCTTCGCAGACGTCTCAGGTATGTGTCTCTTGGCTTTTCACGTCTCATGACACACGAAGGCAATATATCTTTTTATATATATATATATATATATATATATATATATATATAGCATCCTTACTTTTACTGGCACAGTAGTTAAATGATTAAAGGGAAGGAAGCAGACATTACTGTATACGGGTTTCTGGTCACATTAATATTCGGTGATATCTGAAAATATCTTGGAAATATTTTATTTCAAAGAAATAAAAGTGGAATTTAGGTTCAGTTTTTGTTTTTGTTTTTTTCACAATTAAATAAATAACTGACGAAAATCAAATAAATATTTTAACTTCACCTCAATGTTATTTTGCTAAGTTCGTATTACTGCCCTCTTTCCTATGCTGGCTACTATACCGTCGACATTCATAATGACTGAGATGGCAAAAGTTATTCAAAAATGAACAGAAAAAAGGACAGTTTATCCACAATTTGGATCTGAAAATTTGGAAAGAACAATGCAAATTAAAGAGACACCTTATCGGGTGAATTTAATAAAATTTATTTAAATAAATTGTTAGTGCCTAAAAAAACATCATATATATATATATATATATATATATATATATATATATATATATTATTTTTATACGTTATTTTTTATAGATACAAATATTTAAGTAAATGCTTTGTTTATAATAAACAGTATTAACACTTACCGGCCTGATTGTCTGAGAAATCTCAAACAAGATGTGTCCTTCAACTTTTAACCTTGCTAAGCAGACGCTTCCTCTGAAGCTAAATGGTATAGCACCTCAGGCTATATGACGGTCCCGTGTAGGATACAGATTCGATTCCTATCGGAGGACATATTTTCTCGGATAATCAGGCCGGTAAATATTGTTAATACTATTTATTAGAAACAGAGCATTTCCTTAAATATTTGTATCTTTAAAAGTAAAGTATAAACAAAAATATATTAAAATAAATATCGGACTTAGTCCATTTCATTATATATAAATGCGAACCTTGAAGTCAACACTTAGAAGCAACAGCCTGCCGCCTCGAAGTGTTGACTTCAATGTTCACATTTATATACGCTCTATCTCTGATATTGAGCACTTTATCCCATAAATATAACACACCTTAAGACTATATTTCTTCATATATATATATATATATATAATTAATTCATCGAATCTGAAAGAAACCACAACAGAATACACTGGACGGTCGTTTTGTCCTATATCATATCATCCTGCATCGACTCACCAGTAGTGCACATCCTCTACCGAGAATTGAAACCCTGACAGTTAGATTATCAAGCAAAGGTCATACCAACTGTTCCAACGGGCCTCGGTGACACAGAGGTAACAGGTTAGAGAGAATCTCAGTTCAGTTCCACCACGGAATATGTGAGCGAGCGGCGCTATATTGAGTCTGATTTGCGACATTTTCATTACCAAGGACCGTTGGTACAGTTGGTATGACGTTTGTTTGATAGCCTAACTGTCAGGGTTTCAATTCTCGGTAGTGGATGCGCACTGCTGGTGAGTCCTAAAATATAGGATGAAACGGCCGTCCAGTGCTTTCTGCATTCTGTTGAGGTTTCTTCGATGAATTTCGATGAATTTCTATATATTATCATATATCAATATATATATATATATATATATATATATTCGTTGTATTTGTAGAAGCATAATAGTATCTGAAACAAAGAAGAGATGAGACATAATGGAATATTTTTTTATGAAAGACGCGTTTCACTGGAGAAAGCATATGTTCTCTTTGGCATCAGCAGTTTTGACTGAGAGTCAAAATTATGGTGACAAAGGGAACATATTTCTCCATTTTTTCTGTGTTTGATAAAAAAAAATGTTCCACTCATCATCTAAAACATATACATTCATTTAATAATCACACAAACATACACACGCACACGCACACACACACACACACATATATATATATATATATATATATATATATATATATATATATATTGGGTTGTTGGACAGCACGAGTTATTCCATTGCGTGCTCTGGTATTTTCATGATCTATAAATCTATAACTAAACTTACATTAATCTTAACGGACTTAAATTTAAATCCCCCATTGCTTAGTAGTACAAAAACTAATAACAGTGAATCCCAGGAAAAAAACATTCCGGGGCCATTAGAAAAAGCACCACTTAGTAGGAACTGATATTAAACTACAAACAAAAATCCTGGCTATAAATAAACCCCAAACCCAGACCGCTCAGATTGGGATAAGTTAATTTTACGCCCCCACCAATAACTGACACAATCCCACTTTCATTAACAAGGCGTTGACTAGAGGAAGACTGACTTTGTAAATAAATTTAGAACAATGCTCCGAGACAAGCACTTAGAGGCTGATAATATGTAAAGAACGGTTTGAAATAGACTATATCTATTTTTTTTTTTTTTTTGCTATATATATATATATATATATATATATATATATATATATATATATATGTGTGTGTGTGTGTGTGTGTGAGAGAGAGAGAGAGAGAGAGAAAGCGACGGATAAGAGTCCAGTAAATTCTTTTTTACTGAACAATCAGCAAAAATTGAATTGTTTTTAAATTGGTCAGTCAGTTGACCAATGCCCCCTTCCATTCAGAAATTTTAACTCACCACGGTCTTATGTTGCAAAGAAAACATAGACTGAAATTTTATCGTTTACTTTAAAAAATATCTCATTTTAAGGTTGTTTTTTTTTTTAAGAAATGAAGCCAGTGGCGTACCGATGGAGCAGAGATTCCTGAGCTTCATACCAAATTATAATATGCAAATTAACAAATTTTCAAGAAGCGTTGTCTCAAACGCATTAAAAAAAAAGAAAGAAGAAAAAGAAAGATGTGGAAAAATAAGAATTCATTTTGTGCATAGATACATAGAGTTTCCAATTATATAGTTGACCCTATTTTAAAAATAACCCTTAATATACTAAGATTTTCAATACGTGACCCACTGAATATTGTTAATGGAGGTGAATTCGCTGCACGACACACTTTCAAAAATCTGACCTAATGACCAAACATCAGAATGTGCCTCTACTCTTATAAATCAGTGAATTAGTGAAATGAAAGAGGAAGAGAAAACAATTGGACCGAAAAGAATAGATTAAATGCTGATTTGTTGAATATGGCTACACTTGCAACATTAATGGATGGACACTGGTCACGAGCGAGCAAAGTGTTCATAGATTACCGCTGGAAATTGGTCGGTGAATAAAATCCCGCCGTCGACTCGCTCCTTTCGGCTCAACTTGACACGAGATTTCAGCCACCTTTCGCGACGAACCTTGAGTGTTAACAAATGAACCAATCCTGGGGAAGATATTTGGACATTCATCAAGAGAAAAGAAATTCTACCGCAAAATAAGTAAACGAAATAGAATTTTCAAAACATTTTCGATGTTTTTTTTTGTTTTGTTTTTTTTTTCACCGAGATGCTGATTTCTAACTCAGTCCACAAGATTTGCCCGAACATAAATTAATTTCTACATTTGTATTACTACTAACTTGATATTTCTAAGCGATATATTTTCTCCATTATTTTAGACACCTAAATACTTTGTCTATTTGAAATCTTCTATAATTACTCTTTTGTTGAACAATGGATTTATATAGGTAATTAAATCCATGGAAATTACTAGAAAAATTTCCATCATTAAGGTTTCCTACTAAATTTCTTGCTATCAATCTCATCTTATTTCTAGTAATGAGAATTGAAAATTATTTTAACACGTTTAAATTTGTAATGGATGAATAAATTATTTTAAAAATTCATTTCCAATTTATATATTTATATATTACCATATATATCAAAATATGTAATTCAGCAGCGCTCAATTTAAAAGTTACCCAAAATTAATTTTAAATCTCGGAAGAACAAACGTCATCCAACATTGACACACACACATATATAAATATAATATATATATATATATATTTAATATATATATCAACATATATTATAGCATACCACACACACACAACAATATGTATCCTGGTTTTATATATGTATATATATATATATAATATATATATATATATATATATATATATATTTTTATATAATATATATATATATATTATATATATATATTTTTATATATATATAATAATTCTAATAATCGCATATTAGGATTTTTGTTTGTTTTTTCAGTAAAAATATATGGATATATATATATAAATTTGCGTTAAGGTAAATAATTTATATATATATATATAAATAATTTAAACCATATTTATTTGTGCTAAAAATTAAATTAAATCTATTTTGAAAACATAATGAATATGAATATATATATATATATATATAATATATATATATATATATATATATATATAAAAGAAATATGTTGTAGTGGTTCCAACGAGAGAAAAGTATGTATATTAAAAAGAAAGAAGAGAGGTGCCGCAAACGTTTTTTGGTTGTAATGTGGATTTATTTAGAAAAAATATTATGCTTTTGTTTTACATAATTTTACGACACGTGTTTCTGGTCTCGCGACCGTCTTCAGGTAAAAGTGGAGATTTTTACATATTATTAAAAATAATTAATTTTTCTTCATGTTCAATGTGAAATATTCTCGATATGAGACATTCTCTGTTTGTGTGTTGGCAATCCGAATTTTCTTTCTAGAATTGTCAATGAAGAGTTCAAAGGGTCATAAAACAATTAAGGTTTGTCAGTAGTTAATTTTTTTAATCTTTTAATGTTTTCAAATATGCTCTTGGATCTGTTTCTATTTAACTGTATATATATATATATATATATATATATATATATATATATATATGTATATAACATAGTACACATTAATATGTATGTATGTATATATGTAAAACTCACTTTTACCTGAAGACGGTTATGCTGATCAGAAATATATGTATAGGAATATAAATATATATACATTTTCTAAATCTATATACATATAAAAAAATGTTTATATCCAACCTTATTATATATATATATATATATATATATATATATATATATATATATTTATATATATATATATATATATATATATATATATATATATATATCAATCTATATATATATATTTAACAGTGGGAATAGAGTATTAAAAACACACTAAGCCTCGGAATAAATGCCCCTTTCTAGTATTGAAAACAACACATTTTAAACAGTCAAACATGAAGAGAAATTAGTTCGGTTCTGTGATGTGCCATGTGTGATACACGCTTAGAAGATCATGTATCTTTCGATAGATGACGAGGCAATTTTTTTCCCACAGTAGGTTGCTATTTCTTCCTTCGGTAGACGATTTGCTATCCAAGGAAATAACCCGGTTTGTCCTGTTATCTACCCAAATATTTATTAAAAAAGAGGATTGATACCTTTCCCAAGGGCATTAGCACGTAAGTAAGGAATTCGAACTCGACTCTCCGATTCCTCAATCTGAGCCGCTATCCGTTATTCCACCATAACGAAACCTAAAAGCAGGTTGCCTTGAAAATGGCTAAAGGAGTGTCTCAAAGAGCTTGGGACAATGGACAATACGGACAATTTTTGCGCACACCAAACGGAAAAAATGCAACAACGCTGGAAAAACTAAATAAAAAAATAATTAAATTTTTCTTATCTGTCTATATCTCTGCGATGAGGTATTATGAATACTTGCATTATTTATATTACTCGGCCTGTTAACCCCGGTTCCATTGCCATATTCACAACGTTTCGGCCAATTAGCGCTCCGGCTTTCTTCAGTTGATTGGAATGTGGAACCGAAGCCTTAATTTCGTCGACCGGTGTACAAAATAGAACAGTCTATTCCGGTGGAAGAAATTAAAGTGTTCAGTCATATAAATAATTCATGAGTTCGCGTATATATATATATATATATATATATATATATATATATACGCACACATATGTATATTAATGTATATTTAGGCAGAAATCTTTCTTTTAAATGCATAATTAAATATGACAAACAAGGAAAATTTACTTGCATTATTTACATGACGCACTTATACGGTTGCTTATATTTAGTTATTTCATTTCCCTAAACCTATACCTATGTGTGTGTACGTATATATATATATATATATATATATATATATATATATATATATATGTGTGTGTGTGTGTGTGTGTGTGTGTGTGTGTGTGTGTGTGTGTATATATATATATATATATATATATATATATATATATATATATAAAAACTAAAACATTGAATTCAACACTTCAGGCCTGACGATTGCGTCTAGCATGAAACAGACTGTCGCTTCTAAGTATCTCTGATATTGAGCACTTTTATCCCATAAATGTACCACCCCTTAAGAATACATTTCTTCATATATATATATATATATATATATATATATATATATATATATATATATATCATGTGGTAGACACTCCTTCCTGGTCTATTGAATAGAAGTAGAGGTTTATCCCATGTTCCCTGTTTAAGATTGGGTTTCAGTTCCTTCTAAAGTCTACTTCAAATCTATCCTTCTAACGTCTGAAATTCTATTCACTGATTATTTTCCTCTCTGTTCAATTAATAGGAGTAGATAGGTACGCCTATCGTCCGGTTCCAATCCTTCTCGGATTTTAAACGGGAGTAGAAGAATATATTGGACTTTATCCTTTTCATATTACACACACACATATAAATTCTCTCTCTCTCTCTCTCTCTATATATATATATATATATATATATATATATATAAATATATGTATGTATGTATATGTATATATATATATTATAGTAGTATCTTACCTTTCACCGTGATGCCAGAATATCTATATTGAGATTATGAAATTAATACTTTTTACTAAGCATCACTTTTACTTTCTATATATGGAAGAATTATAATGTTACTCTCCTCTAAAAACAAATGAATTTTTATGAAGAACGGTAATCATCATTTCGTTTTTATAGAATGTTTTCAACTGCATCTAACATGGCTGGAATTTTCTCAGTAATATTTTGCAAGACGGGGGAAAAAGAACCATTCATTGTTTGTCATTTTTCTGTATTGAAACCAGAACTCAGTATCGTGCGACTGAAATGGAAAGAATTTTCCAAACTATTTTTTTATTATCATCCATTAAAATACAAATATTATCCTATAAGCCTATTTTTTTAAAAGTTTGCGTAAATCTAGAAACATTAAACTTTTTATCCGCGTGTAAATTAACACTGCCAATAAGTGTAAGGACATGTCTCCATGATACATGAACATTCTTTAATATGATTTTCCCAATATGAGTTTTACAAATAAACAAACATCATATTTTACTTTCCCAATCTTTCTCGGTCTTTGTACATTTTTATTATATTAAAAAAAAATCTATTTTACAGTTACAGTATTAACGCTGTGAAGTGAGATTTCTTTTCGCCATTGTCAACCTTTTTATTGTCACAGGTGAGCTATTGCATACTCTGTCGTCTTTAAGTGAAAGCAATGTAAATAATGTCAATCGGTATGTCTCGTAGAAATATAAACAGCCTAAGGCGTTCTTTGAATTGGTATATGACAGACAACCCATCGGTTGCTGGCACGAAGCCAAGCCTAAAAATCGAATGCTGCCTGAAGACGAGACGAGATAAAATGAAAGATGACTTGAAAGAGAAAAACGATGAAAAAGAAGATCGTGGAATATGTGATGACCAGAATGGTGTGATTAAGTTTGAAAGAAAACTCGAGCTGACAAGAGGGTAGGCGGAATGTTTTGCGAAGAATGGAGAATACAAAATGAGGACGCGGAATTTAACAGCAAGAATAGAAGCGAAAAGTAGGCGCGGACGAAAAAGGTTTAACCCATTAAAACCCACCCGTAAATCTGGTATTAATTATAAAAAAATATAGTTAAACAAACGGTATTATATGTTTCTTGAAAATCCGTTATCTTTTAAAATCATTTCACTGTAAGCAAGGCAATAAAGCCACTAAGATGCAGGAGATTATAGACTGCGAAATAATATAAGAAAAAGGAAAACATTATTAAGCAGTGAGTACAATAAAAGGACAAGATTAAGAAGATAATGATTTGCATTGTATCAAAATTTTTGAAGATCTATCTTGAATAGGCACCATTGAGTAATGGATAGCGGCTCGGATTGAGGAATCGGAGAACCGAGTTCGAAATCCAGTCGAATCCATTACATTTATCCTACAATACCCTTGGGAAAGGTATGAATCCTCTTCTTCTAAGGTAGGAGTAGATAGCACAACAAACCGGGTTCTATAGCCTGGGATGGCAACTGATCTACCGCAGAAAGAAATGGCAACCTACTGCGAGAAAAAAAATCTCGTCGGTCGAAAGATACATGATTGCCTAAGCGTGTATCAAACATGTCACATAACTGACAGATGTTGAATAGAAAGTAAGAAGACCGAAGATAGTTTTGCAAGCCAGAAATGCGAAAAAGGAAGCTCTTAGCACAGAACTTATGGTTACATCCAGCCAATTTAACTGCAAAATGAGACCTTGCCGCCAATCTAGTACCGCGATTAAATTCATAAAGGTACCATAGACGAAAAGAACTCTGGTATTAGTTATAGGCTTATAAAAATTCGATATTAATTATATTTCGCATTGGAATAACAAAAGATGTCATATAAAGCTAAGTAAAGTATTATGAAACAGGAAAATATCATTTTTCGTTGCAATTGGATAATAATGTGTTTTTATAAAGAAAGTTTTCAAGACGGGTGTGTTTTTGTTTATTGCCTTACCCCCCTCCCTACCTGTAACGGCATTTACACGGGATGGGTTGAGCTGGGAATTTGGAATTCACAAGCGGTTCTTCAACCCGCATGTATAGCACATGAGATTTGATTATAGTGGTGAAGGTTTCGTGCAGGACCATCCACACTTTTTGAAGGGCCGATTACAGAGAAGTGCTACAAGGTCCCCAAACGACCTGCCGCAGGTTTTGAATTCAGAGTTGTCCATCTCCTAGACCAGTTGCCATCCAAGGCTATAGAAGACCAGAAGAGGATTCACACCTTTCCCAAGGGTATTAGCACGTAAGTGATTCGACTGGAATTCGACTCTCCGATTCCTTAATCCAAGCCGTTATCCATTACTCCACCGTGCCTCCTCTTTTGTTTATGGAATCTAACACTGAAAATGAAATGGAACAGAATTCTAAGCATCTTACTTGAGTATTGTTTTTTTTTCTTTTTACTAATAATGCTTCCAAAAATTAATTAAACTTGTATAAAAGAATGTTTGCTGTCCAAATATTAAATTATACACACATATCTGTGTTCCATCGTGATTCCAGAATATTTATATTGAGATTATAAAATGAAT
This sequence comes from Acanthosepion pharaonis, assembly GCA_903632075.3. Classification (NCBI taxonomy): domain Eukaryota; kingdom Metazoa; phylum Mollusca; class Cephalopoda; order Sepiida; family Sepiidae; genus Acanthosepion; species Acanthosepion pharaonis. Next base: position 130,949 of record CAHIKZ030002552.1, read on the forward strand.
ACTTTTTACAAGGGGTCATTTTTACTTTCTCTATATCAAAAAATTATAACATTGTTACCTTTTTCTGAAAACAAATGAATTTTTATGAAGAACAGTAATTCTCGTCGTTTAGTTTTAACAGAATATTTTCGACTACATTTAACATGACTGGAATTTTCTCTAAAATGGTTTTCAAGGGAGAAAAAGAAGGAAAAATTGGCCAGCTCTCCGTCGCTAATTTCCACGTGGAAATTTATCAAGTACCGTTCATTGTTTGGTATTTCTCTGTCCTGAGAACAAAACGCAGACTGGAAAGGAGAAAATTTTCAAAACCAATTCTTTTTTAGCATCATGATCCATTAAAATAAAAATCTGATCCTATAAGCCTAATATTTTTTTTAAAAGTATGAGAAATTCTAGAAACATGAAGCTTTCTATTTACGTATAAATTAACCTTCCTCTAAGTTTAAGAAAGATAACAATGCGACTCAACTAAAAAATAATGATTTGTACAGTTTATGAATAAGGTACTACAAATAATCGAATAGGTCAAAAGTGGTTTGAAAAGTTATGTTCCATTCAATGTTGGTGTAGATCAGTTAAGGTTGACTGTGATCAAAACTTCAGGTATTTGAGAATAATCAATGTTATACGACGTTAGTGAATGCCAACATATACAAAATATCCAAATTAGTATTGAAAATAATTTCCACCAGTTTGGTTATGTCATTCGAATTGATGTATAACTTCTACTTAACATAAACGAAAACTAAGCCTACAGAACCGTGTATGGCTATATTAGAAATTGTAACGAGCCACGAAAAGTGGGTACTTTACAACAATATGAAACGGATGGTGGATTATGCAAAAGTAACTATAACTAACCGATGTAGATTTTTTCCTTGTATTAATTCACTTTCAATTGTTACTAATAAAATCGAACCTTCAAATTTTTAATCGAAATGTATGCAATGAAAAAACTGAAATAAATGCCAATATGTAATATAGACGTACAGATGAGAATTAATAACATGAATTTGTACTGAATACAAATCTCAGATGTCTACTAATTACATTTCTCTCGTCTTCAAAATTTTCATTACACAGCAACTGAATTAAAGAATTATATTCGGATATTTGGCGCAATTGAAAATATGAACACCATTGAAAGGGGTAACACAGATCGATTGATATTTACAACATGACGCTAAACAATGCTAATATGCAAGATAATGATAAGTTGGTAACAAAATTAATTCCTACTTCAATTGTAATTTTGAGTTCAGTATTTCTCCTTTTATTGATTACTATTCGTGACAAAAGCCGTCCGATGACATCAAAGGTGGCCTTAATTCCAAATCCCAATGTTTCAAATTGAATAAAACACTTTAACAATGTCAAACTGAATGCTGTATTTATACGTTTATTTATCAAATACAGCACCAGTCGGGCTGATGTAACCAAGGCGGACCTTGACAGATCAAAAATCCGACTGCCCGATGCAACTAGGTTTCCCAGATCTCGCCTTTCTCAATCCCTTTTGAGCCTTGAGGGCGGCGCTTCTAGCCAAGTGCGTGGGCTTCTCCGTCGCGAAGAGTTGCTCACCGAAATCAAATTCATGCGAATGGCCTCGTCAAACTCTCTTTGATTCACAACCATCTCTATGGGGAGATAATGATCATCCCAATGCTAGGATGTGAGCGGGTGTCAACGATGACGATATGGTGAATAGATTAAGCAAAATTCAAAAGAGAAGGGCTGTTTTGAATCGGTAAATACTTTTTTTGAATATGATGAAAATGCTTAACCCCTAAGCAAAATCTTTTTCTAATATCAGAATGGAATCAGTTCCATTCCGATATTATTGAATCTATCTAAGTCAATGCTATCGAAATCTTATGAATCGATCATATTGTAAGATTTACACCCTTGTGCAAATGAATTGAAACAAAACTAATAATTCCATTATTATTTACTTTTTTCGTATTTTTCCAATGAAATATGACCGAGTTCACATGTTAGTACTACGTATGTAAATTCCACGAAGTCGTTCTTTGCAGATTGACCACAGATTCTCGATTGGATTTAAGTCAGAAGAGTTTTCGGGCCAGTCTATCGTACTTTGATTTACTCACTGGTAAGGCTTGACAGTGTGTTCGTGCAGCGTTACAATTTTCGTACGCTTCCTTTGAGTAACGTCCATGACAGACAATGGTTGTAGGACAACTAATCGACAGTCGAGACAATATGTCTGGGGGTGATAAAAATTTAATGCAATCACGGATGACGCAATATTTTTCAAGGGCAATCAATTTTCATCATACACCCCAAAAATAGATTCATATTACTGCACACCACTGCAAATGATATAATCTGTAGAAAAACAGAAATCGATTACATCTTGTCACTTAAAACTGACCGTATGGTGAAAAATGGGTTGTTTCAATTAATTTACGCAAGGATGTATATTTCAAGAGAAATTATAAATAAAGGAATAAGCATAAATGAAAAACCTTCCGCATTTGTTCATATTGGTAATAAGTTTGAATACTCGTAACATGATTGCATGAATAATGACAATAGCATATATATTCTTGTAAAATCAGCATACGTTAAAGTTTCTAAACCAATTTTTGCTAAGTCATATCATCCGATTTTGAAAGTAGAAGTTGCTCCATCATTATGATGACACGCGTTTTAAATGTAATATCTTGGATTATAAAAAGGACATAGAGTACCAAATAGATCTATTACATAACTGTACAAGAGTTCAACATATTATCTAAGAGTTTGACATTTCCCACAGGTGTCTGATATCACTTTTTGGTGCGGTGAACCCTAAGAATATCGTGGACTGCAAAAGAAATTGCATACGTAGTTGAAGAATACTTCACCAGCCAGAAATCCATTGTTGCAGCAAAAAATAAATTCAGACAGCATTTTGGAAAGCGACAGGCACCATCCCAAAAGGTGATCCTGCCTGCTGTCACAAACTTCTATGAGGCAGGCAAGTTTGATTGAAACGAGAGAGTGAGCTCATGCATGTTATCATCGTGGTGACGACCATCTTAGGGATGTCATATTCGAATCTTAGATAATATTTCGAATTCTTGCATATTAGTTATATAATAAATGTATTTGGTACCCCACGTAATTTTGATAATCCAAGGTACCTGCATTTAAAACGTGTCCCATTATCAGTTGAATATTACCTAGTTATGCAGATGCTGAAAAGTTCTTGGTCTAACCCATGGACTAAAATTCTGAAGAAATAAACTGTAGAATTTTGAGTGAAGTTTCTTCTTTTGGGGGCCGAGAATTTTTCAACATTCCTCGTCTAATCACCGGAAAACTCTTAATTAAACAAAGATATCCTTTTCCGTATACATATACGCAAGGAAATAAGTCAAAAACTCATTAATTCTATCTCCCGCACTAACACTCACATATATACGCAAATATTAAACCATACTCAGTGTCCCCTATTACAAATAGAAACGAATAAACATATCGAAGTATATGCTGTTTCTTACTTTCTCTCTCTCTCTCTCTCACACACACACACACACACACACACACACACACACACACACAAACACGCAGAAACAAATGACAATAAAAAGCCCGTTGAAGCAGGAAGGACACCATCTTTTCAGTAAAGAAATCCCATGGACATTCATTCTCTCAGCTCTGTTGTCTGCCTTTAGCTATAATGGAAGATGAAATGTATGATGGGATATTTCTATGAAACGATGGGTCGAAACGAGACCGAGAAAGCAGAGACAAACTCCCTCTGGAAAGCGTAGGTCTGCATTTCTTACAGCCGTTGAAACATTTATATTCACAGTGAATAAACAAACGTCGTCTCGAGGGTGCCGAGAGTACATCGTTCTACATACAGGTTGAAAAGAATGATCGTAAAAAATAAATCACAGCTCAGTTCTTCTACTCACCCTATTTTCTGCCTCTTTACTTTCTTTCTTTCCCCTCCATACCTCTCTCTCTTCTTCCCTCTCTTGTTTGCTTTGCTTCATGTTTGCAAATTATTCGCTTGATTTGTCAGTCTCCTTAGTCACCATTTTTCTTTCACTTTCACTTTCACTTTTACTTTTTACTTTCTCATTTCTTTGTCGGATTCTTAAACTAAATATCATTTCACTTTTTCTTTTTCTACTCTTTATTTCTCACCCTTTCTATCTAATGTGTTTTACCCTTTCCCTCTATATTCATTTTTTCTCTACTCCAAAGCTGTAATTAGTTCAGTTACTTCCTTTTATTCACTTTTTGTTTCTATCAGAATTTCATACGAGATTTTTTCATTCTTTTACTTGAATTTTCTTTTCTCTCCCACTCTCTTATTATCACAATCTTTTCTTTTCTCTCCTACTCTCTTATTCTCACCATCTTTTTTTCTCTCTCACTCTCTTGTGCTCACATTCTTTTTCTCTCTCACTCTCTTATTCTCACAATATTTTTCTCTCTCACTCTCTTATTCTCACAGCCTCTTATAAGCTTTTCAAGTTAATTCTTTTACTTTCATCCTTTCAGTTCACTTTCAATAGATCTTTTGTTATTTTGTCTTTTATTTTCTTATAATACAATATCATCTTTTTGTCACACTTTCTCAGATTTTATGCAAATATGTTTTCACAGGAAAACTACTATTAACCAACCGTTGAAAGTAAAAGATATTCATATATACTTATATTTACCTGATACCAATTCTATATGAATTTTGACTTATACCAGTTTTTTCTAAGAAGTATTTATAATAAGTAATTTGGTAGTGCGAACTTTTATCAGTTAACTCTAGAGTTGTTCATCAGAATGTAAATAAATATAGTTATATACATCTATAGTTTAATTTCAGATATAGAAAGTTTGTCGTGAGTCCTAAGAAAGATATATTCTAAAAGTAAAAATTATTGTAAATATTTGAGTGATGGAAATCAAAGAAAAATCACAAAACAAATTAAAATCATTATCAAGCACAAACAAGTTTTTAATAAATCAGAAAGGGTGAATGACTGAATACTGGACAATCTCTCCCCCCGCCACCAGTTGAAGAAGTGATTAGAAGAAACAGAAGTATGGTTGTAAACAAGGGTGTTGAGAATACCATGGACTGAACATGTGAGTAATAAGGAAGTTTTAGACATAATGGCAACAAAATGGGCACTTATCATCAGAAAGATATAGTTGAATTTACATTATTTACATTATTCGGACTGTTGTCCTCATCTTTTTCCTCGAATACAGATGGCACAATAGATAAAGGCGTTAGTTAGATCCAGTGACAGGATCCAAAGAGTGTGAGTTCAATACCCAGTTAAAGCGGTAGAGAACTTTCAGAGGTAAATTAACAGGAGATAACTGATAACTGACATCCATTAAACATGGCACATGGAACTAGAACAGTCTACCCAAGTGAGCGAAATAAAGGGTTCAGTTCAACATTCCAACATTCCAACCACTTGAAGAGGGTCGGAGCGTACAACGGCCGAAACGTTGTAATAAATATGGTGACAAAGATGAGGACAATAGTCCGAATAATGTAAATAATGTACATAATACCTCATCTCAGAAATATAGAGATATTTTTGAAATTTTTCTCTAGTTATAGACAGCGAGTATTTTTTCTAAGGCCCAATAACCACTCAAGGTAGAGAGTTACTACATGGTGTTGTATGAGCGTAGGAAATATAACGGTTAACCTTAGACTTGAAGTGGTCTAGATTGTAGCGATTATGAAAATATCCACTGGGGAGTCTATTCCACAAAGCAGCGGTTCTTGGGAAGAAGCTGCTCGAATGGAACATCCTCCTTACTAATGGAATACGAAGTGAATGAGGATGATTCATCCTTGTGTGTGTTATATGACGGGTTCCAGCTGCAAAGGTTAGGACTGGTGAAAACAAGGAATCTAGATTATCAGAATCAGAACACTTTCCACTGAAATAGCAAGAATAGCGAGGGGCTATAATAATTCATCACCCATAAGGCTATGTAAACGCTTTCAAACGGTATCATAACAGGCAAGTGAGGATTGGGAAGTCTCAGCCCAGATACTTCTTAATCTTTTCATCCAAAGCAAGGCGATAATGCCACTAAGACGCAAGAAAACTATAAGACTTTAGTGCGGGAGAAGTAAGGAAAAAGAACAATAAAAGAACAGCGTTCAAGAAGACTGGAGATGACAATTGGCGTTACATTTACATTTTTGAAGATTGTAGGTAACAGGGAATGGAATTCCACATGCGAGAAGTGTAAGAGAATATACCATTAGAACTACGGTTGCATGAACCTAGTTCAACAGTAAAACGGTGAGAACTAATTGCCAATCAAATCATAGGATTAAATTCATGTAGTCGAGGCAAAAAAGAAAAATTCACATCGGAACAGTTGCCATGAAAATATTTGTAGCAAAGAAAGAAGCCACGTCACGTAGGTGAGAAGGTGACTGAAGTCGAGGTGCCAGGTCAGGACCGATTACATTGCAGATACGCATTTGGATTTTGTCAAGAATCATCACGAGATATATGGTAAAAGTACCAGAGTCAATAGCGTGTATAAGGTGCGATGTCCCCTGGCATTCATATCGTTAGGGCAGCCAATCAATGAGTGAAATATCTTTTTTTTTAAATTGAAATTGTCTCTGTTAAATATATTGCGCAATCGTGTTACAGTCCCACAAGCTGGTGTGAATGTGGATCCGTGTTTTGATAAGCGAGACCGAAATAGCTTACCCACTACTTGAGTCTTAGGGGTATACAATCAAGGAGTTGGCCCCGGGGATCACAAAACCCCTGCACACCACAGACCAGAATAGATATAACAGCAATATTCAATGCACAAGTGAATGGTAGATTTAAAAATGTTCCAGGTGGATTCTGGCGAGAAAAATTGTCTCGTACAACACAGTGTCCCAACTTTTTTTACCAGCAGGCTTAGCAAACGGATTCAATATAGTGACTGCATTTCAAGGTAGTGGAAATCTTGAGTCCAATACGGCGTAAAGATTTGCTCTCCTGGAAGTTGACATCAGCCGTGACAGGCAGAAAGCGTTCTCTATGGGGATTAAATGATAACGATTTTGTTTTCTATTAGGTATTCCTTTCTGCAGTATTTTTCGAGTCTTTTTCGAGATAAATTGTCAGTTTCATTTGTCAGACCTGCCAGACTTGCTACTAAGACAGGGGTAAATAGTTGTGTCATCAGCATAAGCACCTACTTAGGAACTAATGATATCTGGAAGGTCCAAGGATAAAGCCCTACCCACCGCCTGCATTAATGTGAAATGAACTCGAAGCGTGCCAAATATTTGCCCAGTGACACCGTAGCGCTTGTGTTTGTGTAGAAGGCTAGCATGCCAAACCTCGGCGAACGTCTTCAGGATATGTAGCAGGAATACTCCATTTTTGGTCTGATCTGAGTATCGCAAGGAGGATTAGATATTTACTGGAGTGTGTACAATGCACTGACCATTTTCACATTATCTTTAACACTAGATTGTATATATATATATATGTGTGTTCCACTTGGGCTCTTGAGTGAGCTTGAAGCCCAAAAGACTTTCAAAATAAGTTACCGCTTAAAAGCTTGACCCTTTTCCGTTTCTCTCACGCATCTTTCATGTTTTTCTAATATTGGGGGGGTCGGGTTTCTGTCTCAACAGGTGGGCACAGAATCTTATTTCTTTTTTTTTTTTTAACTCTAACGGATTAAAAAGCATTCCATCTTTCTTATGTTATCGTCGCTAGTCCAGTCCGTTGAAGAAATTAATCTTATTCCTATATAAGCACGTGGCCGCGCGATTAAAACGTTAGTATTGTTATAGACAAGCGTATGGTTGCAAGAAAGAAATACGACAACAGCAGAAATAGATTTACGTGATTTATTTCAACAGGAACGTGTGGGTTTGGGACAGCTACCTTGTGGTATAGTTCATAAGCCGGCTTCGGATCTGGGTTGATCTCTCATAGTAGTTCTCACTGGTTGGGTAGCGCTCCTCCTGCTGACAGCTGCCGACCGCTCAGCCTGACCGTGACAGGTCTCTTCCCTGGCTTCCTGTTGACTGCCTGTACTTCCGTGTGACCCCTTTTATGGCGTTTTTTATCGCTTAACAGACTCGAAAAACGACACGAGTATAATTAGGAGGGAAGCATTTTTATTGGTCGAAAAATAGAAACACTTTAAAATATTATTTTATTTTTGACCGGAACTCATGCGTCCGGAACATATGTAAACGAAGATAATGGTCATTTTGTGACGGGGCCTTGTCCCGTTCACATCCGGCTTTCGCTCTTGAGTATGTTAGTTTATTTGCCTGTAAATCAGCCGAGATATGTCTTATTTTATTTTATAACAGTATTCTGACTATGAGACCCGGGTTCGAATCTCACCATGGTCAATTTGTCAGGAAGGAAACTTTCTGATGTTATCGGACTGGAGGGGTCGAAACCAGCGTGCGGCACCTTTGCAAAGTGCCTGAAAACCATACCACGGGTGAAGTATAAACCACAGGTAGGCTCTAAATAAACACAAATCTGCCTGAGCCAGCGTCTGCAATAAGGATTGACTAGCCGACCTAATAGGCGGGTATCCTCGAATACGAGTGGTCAGCTATTTATAACTTTCTTCTTCATTATGAATATTATTAATTTCAAAAGAATACGCTACTCCCAGTTCTAGAACAGTATTTTTAGAACCGTCCAATGATAAAATTTGCTGTGATGTTGGGCAACTCCTCCAATGATTGATTACCTCTTAGTGCTCTGCGTATAAAACGGACAGAATTCTGCTTAACGCAAAGCTAGTGGCACCGCCATTGCAAACCAAAATGGCAGAAAACGAAAGGCTAGATATGGCCACGTCGTAGAAAATCATATTCAAGAGACGATCGACGACTTATGGGCTTTGCAGGTTTTGGAGGGTTTTTTGTACGACATATGAGCCATGTTGACATTAATGGAAAAAGAAGACAATTATAAAAATAAAAAAAGCCTAGTGCATATCATGGAAACAGTGTTAATAAAAAAAAGATTAGGATTTTGGTCGTAGAAAAAGGCGCTTGACTCGCTTTCGCTTGTCATTTATAAACCAATTAATAAAAAAAATCTTCGCTTCTATTTCTCAGTTGGGAAAATCAAAACATAGATTTACTTTTTAAAAATCGTACGAAGGAATGGACGACACAAAAAGAGGTTGATTTTGCTTGTGTAATTGTCAACAATTAAGTTTCTTCTTATCAACATTCAAACTGTTTTCCATGACAGAAATATAAACTTACTTTTTGTTACTTGACTTAGCTGATTTCTTGTATTTTGATAGGACAGAAAAAAATGAAACTTTTCTCTCAAGTATTTAGGAAGAACGAATTATAAATTGGCAAACACACATGTTTCATAGATATTAAGTGGAGTAATGGATAATGGCTCGGAATGAGGAATCGGAGAGACGAGTTCGAATTCCAGTCGAACCAATTACATTCACTCACGTGCTAATACCCTTGAGAAAGGTATGAATCCTCTTCTTACCCCCAGGTATGGGTAAATAGCAGGACAGACAGTTTTATAACCTTGTGTGGTAAACAATCTAGAAGAAGGACAACTCTGAATTCAAAATCTGCGGAGGGTCGCTTATGGCACGTGTGGCACCAGGTCTCTGTATTCGGCTCTTCAAAAGTTTGGTTGGCCAGAAGTAAGGGGTGATGTGGTCGCAGAAATTCTCTGACAGGCATGACTGGATTCTCATGTTTGAAAAGAAAATGGTGCAGAGTCCACTTGCCAGATATAGGGTCACCTATGTCACCCCCTTGACCCAGGGCAATACTACCTCCTCAAGGCACTTGATGTAGACCTCTGTGTTGAGTTTGAGGTCCTGTGGAAAGATCAAAGGAGGCATAACGTCGCCATCACTAGTGATCAGTCCAAACACCTTCGTGATCCCCATTAGACTCATCCAACTCTTTCCGAATCCTCTACACTGTTCTCAGATTGACACACAAACACTCTGAATTATTTGTATTTAAACTTCTAGCGCGAATGCCAAGCAGAACAACACCCTTTTTTTTATAAATTTCTGGTGGATTGAATTGCGTCATGGTGATCTTTTTTCCCCTTGACGGTGCCTAACTGGCCTTAATATACAGTGCAGTCGACAAAATCGCGTCTTGAGTTGTCGAGATGGAAAATTAAATCGGCCGTTTTTCTTGAACCCAAGTCTCTTGAAATGGCGAAAGGCAGTGGAGATATCGATTTTCGAAATCTTAAGAATCTCTTCCGTCGAAAACTTCTGCTTATTCTCCACGATTGAAAGCAGAGCATCTTCACTGGCGTCGGAAGATCGCCCCGAGCCTTGTTTTTCTTTGAAAACACTCTCACGAAATTTGCTAAACCACTTTTTTACAGACTGTTTTCGTTCCACTGTTCATATCCCTACACATGAGCAGTGAAACGAGAACAGTCTACATCGTAGATTATACAGGATTCAGTTCGGAATTCCCAATAGATTACAAAGATCGATATACACCTGAGGAAGGCAGGAGGATACAACGACCAAAAGTTGTGATAAAAACAACAAAGATGAGAAAAAAACTCTCCGAATATAAATAGTGCAAATCAAAATAAAATATAAAATAAATTAACTAATTAAATAACCAGTACATTTATATTACAATAAACATACGTTAATAATATTTATTTTTTGCAGTATGCGATAAATATGGTCACAATTTAATCTCAAAATACGATTGATATTTTCCGAAAATATAAAATATAAAAATAGTCGCCGCCTTTAAGGATTCGCTAAAAAATTAGAATAAATGATGAAATGATAGGCCAAATTTTATAAAAACGAAATTTTATCGTCAAAATATTTGTGTTATTATTAAGAGGAAAGACCAGTGGATATTTTTTATGTAAAAATAATTTTTTAATCCTTTTTAGAATCTTCGGAATTTTGGTTAAAATTTTTGTTTTTCTTCTGTCAATGAGGGACCATAAATTATTGGAGAAAATATGTTCATCTTTTTCTTGGATAAAACATAATGAATTAGAAATTCTTGCAAAAAATCAAATAAGTGTCAAATTCTAATAGAATTCATTAGAATTTTAATTAGGATTTATTCACAAATCAATGAATATTTTTAAATGTTTCGCTTTTAGAAAATCTTGATAATCTTTTTTTTTTTTTTTTACGTTTGTTACCCTCTACTTATTTAATTTTATGAAATTTCTATAAATTCTTTTTTGTAGCGCTTAATTTTTATATTAGTTCTAATAACAAGTTCTGGAGAATTTAGATCTTCAAACTTCTTTAGTCAAACAAGACACCAATTACAAAAATCTGCTCTGAATCGTATATCGACACTGTTGTTTCATGAAAACATTTTTGGAGGAATAATTAATTTTTACAAGAATTGTTTTCATTTTTTTTATTTTAATTAGAATGATTTATAAACTCTTTGAAAATTTATAAACTCTTTTAAAATTCTGTATTAATTTAAAAACTATTTACTAATCATAAATAGAAAAGCTTACTACAGTTTACTGACCCCTGTATTTTAAAAACAATTTTGAATTTTTTTGGTGTAAGTACAAACCTGCCGATTTTTATAAATACGGATGGCTATACATGACATTATCAGAAAATAAGAACTATAACTATAGTATATTTAAAGTTTATTGATAATTTTCTATTATTTACTCAACAAATGACTTCGTAAGACTATAAAGCCAAAGTATCTAAAATCCATTAAAATATTAAAAATACTTTAATTTCTTAAGATTACTAGATTGTTAAAAAACCTACCTTTAAAAAGGCGTTTATGTTGTATTCGTCATATAATTTTATACCTATTTTCTTTTCCTTAAAGAAATTTGCTAAACATCATACTGTCGATAAATGTGTCAACACCTCATAAAAACACCTACTTTCATATTAGAGAATCTATTACTGCGATATTCTAATCTAAAAGTAATATTTTTTTTTCAATTCAGATTAATTTAATTTTTAATCAGCTAACTTTTCTCAAATAACGTTTCATAAAATTATATTTTTTTAATAAAGACAATTATGCACATTATTCGGACTATTGTCCTCATCTTTGTCGTCATATTTATTACAACGTTTCCACCGTTGTACGCTCCGGCCTTCTTCAAGTGGTTGGAATGTCGAACTGAACCCTTTATTTCGCTCACTGGGGTAGACTGTTCTAGTTCTACGTGCCATGTCTAACGGATGTAAGTTATCTCCTGTTAATTCCCCTCTCCAAGATCTCCACTGCCTTAGCCGGGTATTGAACTCACACTCTTTGGGTTTTGTCACTGGATCTAACCAACGCCTTTACCCACTGTGCCATGTGTCTTTGAGGAAATATCGCCAGATACTGAAAGACAAAAAAAATTAATTCCAATCAATTTAAATTCGGTTTAAATTACAGCAAAATATGTTGCTTGTTGAAAATATTAAATTTAATCTCTTAGCTAGAAATTAAAATAAAACATTTTTCAAACAGTGGAGATATCAGGCCATTTTGGAGGTAATCATATATATATATATATATATATATATATATATATATATATATATATATATATATATATATATATATATATATATATATATAAATGAAATGGAATTTAAAAGTTTCGACAATTATTTAATGAACATTTACATGTTTAACATTCTTTTTTATAGATACAAGTATTTTAGTAAATGCTCTGTTTATAAGGCCGGTAAATACTGTTTATTATAAACAGAGCATTTACTAAAATTTTTTCTATAAAAAAAAATGTTAAACATATAAATGTCTATAAATAATTGTCGGACTTTGTCCATTTCATAATGTATGATGTCATTTGTTTACATTTGATACGCCATGAGCAGTTATGAATGTACGTGAGAGATTCATGGAAGATTGAAGTTTATAAGCAGTAAATTCGACCCTGCCAATCGCACGATCCTTTGTGGCCGAGCGGTTAGGCACGTCAAGCTAAATGACGGTTCCGTGTAGAATGCAGGTTCGAATCCTGTCAAAGTACAAATATTTTCTATGAAAATTTTCTCAGGCCGGTAAATGTTATTTAATACTGCTTATTATAAACAGACTATTTACTAAAATACTTGTATCTATAAAAAGAATGTTAAACATAAAATGTTTTTATATATAGAGAGATTTTCCATGCGTAGCTCAAATGTGGCACAAGTTCGAAAGCATGAGGCACCCAGTAAGAATCGAACTCACTACTCAGTCGTAATTGTTTTAGCGAGACAAGGTTGCTAATCATTACACCACCTCGAGGTGCCCAGTTACTTATATATAAATATGGGAGGGGGTGAGTGCTGAAAAGATTTTAGCGGCAATCAATTTTCAAGATCTAACCAAATAAACTGGTGAAATCTCTTCTCGGCTGATCTGGGAAATTTTCCAGTACCCACCTTAGTTAATAAGCGAAAGCAATCTGCCTGTGTTGATCTTATCTGAGTAGATAAACTCTAGATCATCTCTAATTATTTTCTCAGGAATTTGGTGCTTGGGTGTTAATCACAGATCCATTGGCAGCTGCAAATTATACGGTGATGCAAATGTGTTGGCTAAACACATCTACTGAATAGGATTGAGATCGGGGCTGTTATCTAGCGTTCCACTGCAATCTTGTTTAATTTGCCTGAAACCATTCTCATACACCTCATCAGGGTGACAAGGCGCATTGTCCTGCCGAACGGTGCCACTGGTATTGAATATTTACAACATGAAGTGCTGTATCTAGCGTTCAATGATGTTGAAATAGGTGTTATGCACTATATACCTCACACGTGAGTGACAGGATAGTGTTTTCGTGCTGAACACTCTTACACCCTCTTCCATATTGTAGTTTACCCACTGTGAATCCCGGTGCTAACATTTTTACAGAGTAAGGATAGGGGTAATGTACACTGGGTTCACAGTATTTATGAGAAAGCAAGATTCATCGGACAAGCGAGCGCTACTATTGATAAAAACAAGAGTACTCTGACATTCGTATGCTTTTTGAAGACGCTTTCATTAATGGACTTTAGTTAACATCGGTTCACTGACAGACCGGCAACGTAGCAACCTCATAAGAAACAATTTGCATTTGTTCTAGGTTGGGTCGTATTCCTTCCGACATCTTGATTGAAATTATCAGCAATGTTTGCCACTGTAGCCATTCTTTTGTCTCGTACTTGGTAGGAAATCCTTTTCACTTTCTCCTATCGATAAGCTTTTGATGTCCGATGTCCTTACGGCAGGTGGCGTTTGCCCAACCCTCTGAAGACTGCTGAGCGGTAATAGTCACAACTGAAGATAAGCAATGTACAAGCAGCATCGGACGTTCTTTGAAATAATTACTGATTATAAACGTTCAGCTTTCACCAAAGTCAATCAAAACTTTCTTCTTGATATTAGCTGCACCAAAATGAAGCACTACATACAAGATTACCCGATTATATATCTGACCCTGACATTCACTGTTATGAGACAGTAGCTGTCATTCTGACAATATTCCATTGATTATGTTCAGTATCTATATCTATAGTTTTCAAAATGTGTGTGTATGTATGTGTGTATTCGAATGTTGTTTATACATTTCCACAGTTTTCCTTCGATTTCGATTAAATTTTTTTGTTTGATAGATAATTCTTCAGTGGCGGTTTTGAGTCCAAACTGGTGGCGACAATGGCTCTCCACTACTTCCTGTTCATTATAACACTCAGCAACGTTTTACTATCTGTTCTTGGATATATATCTTTCATAAAAACATTAATAAAAATAAATAGTTTAAATTATTACAATAATATTATCTATATCTATATTTCTCAAAATGTGTGCGTGTGTGTGATCGGATGTTGTTTATGTGTTTCCAGTTTTCATTCGAACGCTTCTGCGCGCAAGGCTGAAAATGATGATCAAAGACTCAACGGCTGATACACGCCTCTTCAACTGCTGCTGTCGAAACTACTAGTATATATATATATATATATATATATATATATATATATATATATATATATATAAAAGAAATTATAGTAGTTCCAACGAGAGAAAAGTGTGTATATTAAAAAGAATGGAGAAACTGCAAACGTTTTTGGTTTTTGGTTGTAATGTGGCTTTTTAAAAAAATATTATGTTTCATTTTCCATAATTTTGCTACACGTATTTCCAGTCTCGTGACCGTCATCAAGCAAAGGGTGGAGATTTCCACCTATTATTAAAAATAATAATTTTTTTCTTTACGTTTTTCGATGTTAAATATTCTCTATATGAGACATTTTCTTTTGTGTGTTAGTGATCCAAACGTCTTTCTTGAACTGGCAGGGAAAAGTTCTGCGTGAAGGGTTATAAAACAATTAAGATTAGTTCGAGAAATGATGGAGTAGTTATCGGCATGCTTATCTTTTAATGACTTCTATGTGTTGTTAGATCTATTTCCATTTTCGTGTGCTTTTGTTAGCATGCGTGTATATATGTGTATATCCCCTCTTCATACATACACACTCTCACTACGAGGAATCAGTGAACACATCTGTACACCCACACACAGATACACACACACACATACACATACCATCCCATTACAAGGAATGAGTACATGCACACACATACGCACATACGTACATACACATACTTCCCAAGTTATATGGAATAAGTATATATACACACACACATACATACTGTTGTAGAGTAGTTTTCACAGTGGAGGCTTGTATTTCACTAAGTCGATCCCATAAGGGTCCGACGTACAAAACGTTAGGGACTTGAAATAAGAGTTAATGGCGCAGCAATCTAGCTGTGACGGTTGATACTTCAATGTCCGACATCGATTGACTCACTCAACACCACTGAGCCCAACTGGCCACTGCTACTACTACTTATTATCTGTGGGAGAGACTATTAGAATAGAATAGGTATTATGGTATAACACATACACACGTATATATATATATATATACACACACACTACTAGAATATATATATATATATATATATATATATATATATATATATATATATATATATATATATATACAAAACTTTTGTACCACAGAATTTAAATATGGCTTTAAATATGGCTTTTAAAGAGATTTTTTTTCCTCCAACATTTCTTCAGAAAGATTCGTAGGAAAGACAATAAGCCAACCGGCAAAAACTGAAAAAGGTAAAAATCAGGCCGATTGGTAAATAAGGAGTAACGACTAAAAGTAATTTATTACTAAAATTAACCTAGTGAGTATAAAACATTAAAATTACTCACAGCCCACCCATGTGACATAAAGTACGAAGAAAGTTCCCTTCCTGTCCGCATAAAATTGGTTGATAAAGCTTGATGTAAACAGCTTCTCAAAACCGTAAATATTTAACTGGCCGGGTCCTGTGTAGGACTAGTTTGTTTTTTTTATTTCCTAAGAATCTTATATTTGGTTGTGTTGTGTTGTTCTACGACACTGATTAGTAGTCAACTTCTTACTTGTCTCTTACTTTACTATACACTTCTACTTAACCTCAATGAATAGGTTTGACCGGGTTGGTTTGAGTGTTGTTGAATTAGGAACACGTGCTGTTTATTCCTGCTAGAAGAAGGTCCAACAACAAGAACAATGCCGGACTCAAGTTGAATCCAACCGAAGATGTAAATAAAACAAACAAGACCAATATATATATATATATATATATATATATATATATATATATATATATATATATATATATCAATATCAAATATATGTACTAAACAACAAATTTACAAGTGACAAAGACATCAACATTTGTGTTTGTGTGTGAACGTAAAGAGTTTGTATATTGATGAATGTTCCTACGTACGTGTATGTGTGTTTCAGGGCGTTTTCCCACAAGTGGGTGAAAACGCGGATCTCTGCGAGTCCGCTGAAATGCAAAGTAAAAAGAAAACGAGGAAAGGAGTCGCCCAGTATTTATAGTGTAGGGAGAGCGCCCCCTAGTGAACAATTAGGGAATTAAGGAGGAGCTAACTCCGACACAGGTACAATACTATTTGCCAATCCACTACCCCTCCCTGAAGTGAAGTGGTTTTATGCCTTTGATTGTTCTCAAACTTCTTTTACAACCTCTTTCTTCCTCTCTCCCTTGAGGTTTATGTCCTGTTCTTTTTAATGAACAAAATATGATTCTTTACTCAATGATAGGTTTCTTTTTAGGTCGCAAACTTCTTTTTATAATTTCTGAAATTTCGATGAAAATCAAATTTTTCAGTTGTTTGGGATATGCTGTAACAGAATATTTTCATTATAGCTTCACAACCTTCCAAAACTAGAAAGAGCTCAGTTATTTCATTTTCTCCGCCTTTTGCCTGGTTGTCTTTTAATTTTTTTTAGTCCGAGCTTTTGCTGCAAAACAACGGCTCCAAGTCTCAACAAATTCTGGTTCATCCATTCGGCTTCCTATCTGCGACGCCATATTGTTGTGTTGTGTTGTAATATGTTATTCTACGACACGTGATCAGTAGCCAACTTCCTGCTGTCTATTAGTTTAATTATACACTTTATATCTCTTCTGCTTCACATTTGCAAATACGTACAAAATCCTATTCACCAGTCCAATACAAACCTTTTAACAAGATGTCACTTTATCAATATGTTCGGATAAATTTAGACAATAGATATTGACTCTGTAAAACAAACTCCTGTGTGATTATTTCATTACAAGGAACTAAGGAGATTTAGCTCTGTTGAGCGAGGTTCGAAACCAGTTAGCTCGCTCGTTTTTCATTTTTACCTTTTACTTATCATTATGAGTGGTAATAAATATAAATTTTGTATTTTCATGGCGGTCACAGATGTAAAACAAAATGCATAGACATTTTTTCAGCGGTTTCGGAATATATATAATCAAAAACTATTAAATGTCTGTCTTCAGTCTTAAGTTTTGTACTTGAGGGATTACTTGTACTTACAGTGTTTCCAAGGGATTTCTAAAACCTACACGATAGTGTTATAGAACCATCTTATAGGTGTTAGAAACAGGCAAAGCTTGAGCAGACAAGGCCCAAAACACACACTCTCTCCTTTCTCTCTCTCTCTCTCTCTCTCTCTCTCTCTCACACACACACACACACACACACACACCACTCTTCACCCAAAGGATGCTATAAGGACAAGACGTGTCTCGTTTCACCTCCAAGTGACTAGTGAACCACGACTCGCAAACAACGCGATACTAGGGCTATATTGTCTCCTTTTCAAAGAATCTTCATGCAATCTCAGTAATATTCTTCGGCACTTTTGGGTTTTCTCTTTTTATAAAGTGATATGTAGTATTTTTTTTCTTCAGACTGCTAAATAAATCTGTGAGACCTGCCAAGAAATGAAAAGGAAGCTGTTCGCTTGCTTCGAGGTAAAGGAGTCCTGCCAACTGAGTAGCACTCCAAAAATGGCCATCCAAGGAAGTTCTACTTTGGTTCCAGAATCTATTGAATGTGTAAGACGAAGAATTGCAAGCTGAAAGTTGGACACCGCACTGAGAAGTGGCTGTCAAACTGACGCCTTAACTTGGTCCACGTGCTTCGTTTCATATACGTTCTTGAAATATATGACAAAGTGGAAAAGTTTTCCTATGACGCGTTTCCTCTTTGGGACATCGTCGAACTAGGTTTGGTTTTACGTTGATGCAACCCACACTTGCGCACGAAAATTTCTTTTGCTACTTATGGTTTTCTGTCGCCACATTTTATAAAGTGAGATGTGGTATTTTTTTTTCTTCCGACTGCTAAAAGAATCTGTGGGACCTACCAAGAAATGAAAAGGAAGCTGTTCGCCTGCTTCAAGGTAAAGGGGTCCTGCCAACTGTGTAGCACTCCAAAAATGACCATCCAATGAAGTTCTACTTTGGATCCAGGATCTATTGAAAGAATAATACGAAGAATTGCAAGCAGCAAATTGTACTCCGCACTAGGAAATGACTGTCAAACCCACGCCTTAACTTGGTCCATTTTATTATTAACTACGTATTGTATTTTTTATCAGATATGGCATCATCAACCATTTTGACTAGTAATTAATTTCATCATAACATTTGGAACTTACTTTTAATCGATCTTGATATAATCCATAACCTCGGACTCAGTAATAGTATTAGAAACGTTTTTTTTACATAATGGTGGAAAGTAAAATAGAAAATGGGTTAATCCAACAAAAGATAATCCATTATAACAAACAACCAACTATGACCCATTGAACTTTGAACTCGAAAGGATTTGAAAGTTGAAGAAGGTCACGATCATATCGGTTGGTATGGATGCATTTAGTACGGTGACTGAGAGAATAGGGACCTGGATAAAGAAAATTTGAATTGATTGCCTCGTGAAACTGTTGCAGAAAGGAAGTCTGTGAGGAACGGTAAGAATAATCCGATAAGTGATGAACACTTAGAGTAAGAGGAAAATTTCACCTGCTATTTATACTTTAATTAGCAGGTATTAACTTCTTATCTGAGAATTTACTACTACTACTACTACTACAAACAAAATAGTACTACTACTACAAACATAAATAATTTTTGGACATATTAATAGAAGGTAAAATAGGAAAAAGATTGGTTAATCATTGATCCACCATGTCCTTTTGATACAAGGTTTGAGTAAAAGGAAGAAGAGAAAGTAATCAATTTTGACCCATTGAAGTTTGAACTCGCAAAGCTTTGAAGGCTGAAGGTTATGATCATACCAGTTGTTGTTGGTGCGTTTGCTACGGTGACTAAGAGAATAGTGCCCTGGATAAATAAAATTGGCATTGATTGCCCAGCGGAACTATTGCAGATAGGAAATCTCTTAGGAACAGCAAGAATAATCCGGAAAGTGATGAACTCTTAGAGTCAGAAACACACTGCGGCTTCTTGACCAAAACGTTTTCTACAATTTTTAAGTGGAGTGACTACATTGAAAAGTTGGGCCATCGTGTCGTGCCTGAAATTTTTTCTTGTTAGAATCTATCTTGGACATTTATAACTCAACGATTTATCCGTGCATTGAATATTGCTGCCAAATCTGGTTTGGTGCTCCTGCGATTCATCTCGAGGTTCTTGACAAATTCCAAAAAAGGATCTGCAATGTAATCGATCCTGACTTGCCATCTCAACTTAATTCACTTTCTCACCTACGTGACGTGGCTTCCCTCTGTCTTTTCTGCAAATATTTCCATGGTAACTGCACTTGACAAGGTTTTCTCCCTGATACCCCGACTACATGAATTTAAGCGTGCTACTAGATTAACATCTAGGTCCTACCCTTTTACTTTTGAAATAGCAAAATGCAACTGACACTTCTACTCCCACAGTTTTTTTTCTCGCTCTTCTCGCCTGTGGAATTCCCATCCGTTTACTTGCATCCGTTTACTTGATAACTACATTCTTCAAAGATTTAAATGCAATCGTCATCTTCTATCTTGAATCCTGTTAATCTTTTGTCCTTATCCTCCGTCTTCCCGCTCACTTTCACTCCCTGTAACCCCTCCTGCGTACTAGTGGCAGTCCTGCCTTGCTTAGGGTGAAATGATTAAAAAATGATCGATATCTCTTCGGACCTGTTGAGCTGGGTAGTATTTCCACCCTTACCGCTGACAACAATGTTCCATGTAGTGATTTTCAAGTTAAGCAAGACTTCCGTACTAGAAAAATAGACTCAACCCAGTTTATCTAATCTGATATTTGGATCTGGACCATACTTAAATAGCTTGGTCCACACGCAAAAATTATTTTTTGATTCTGACAAGTGTTGTATCCTACGGCAGGTCTAAAGAATTCTATCTAATAAATTAATTCCACATTCACTTTTCTAAACGAGTACACCTATCTTTAATTATTTAAATTGTTTACTATTTAAAAAAATATACACAAATCGTTATAAAATTTACTTTGTCATAGCCACCGATGACTGCTTTGGTTTGCATTAAAAGTATAATTAGCTTTACCTTCGACATGAAGCATATATCCCGAACAATTTTGAAACAGAACTCATTTTCCACCATTGTTACGAAACTCATACTTCTAAATCAATAATAAAAAAGGGGTCTAGCTTTTGATATGAATTGAAATTCGACGCCAATTTATGCTGAGTCTGCAAAAAGACATGAAAACTCGCGTTGTCCTGATAGATGACGTTTCTTTTCCCATTGACCAATTCTGGGCGCTTTTCATCGATTTCTTGCGTTAATTGGTCGAAGGTAGTAGCAGTACTTTCGTTTGTGCTGATAGTAAACAATGACATTCGAATCCAACCAAATACACGTATTATCTAATTCGAATACGGAGCAGATGGCTCATTTCATTTTTCCCAGTATATTTTTCGCTCAACATTGTTGTAAACAATCCATGTTTCATCACAGGTGATCGTTCTTTTCAGGAATGGGTTATTTTTTGTTGCGTTGGAACAGAAAGATTCAGATGAAAATTGAACTCACACATTCCATCACTTAAATCAGGAGGGACTCAAACATTGAATTGATTCTCGTAACAATGTGTTTTTCAAATATCTTACAAAATTCATATGACGTGATTCCTCTATGTACGTGTCACGTGACCTGGATTATTTTTTAATCAATTTCAATTTGGTCATGATGAACGACGGCAGGAACGCTCTTGATGTTCCAGTTGATAATTTCCACTTCTGTTCCATAGCGAACAACTTACGAACATTAATCTCAGCTATGGCACCATCTCTATAAGCGGAACACATTTTTGTTGCTGTTTTTACGCTTTTTTTTCTTTTCAGAAATCAGAGCACCAAGTGACAAAAAACTTCTCATGTTTCTCTATTTTCACTTTTAATATTGACGATTTATAATGAACATACAATTAGTACAGAAAAACGCACTGAAATATCACTTTCAATACATACATACATACACACAGACACACACACACACACACACACACACACATATATATATATATATATATATACATACATATACATATATATACATACACACATACGCACGCACGCACACACACATATATATATATATATATATATATATATAGTCAAACATATATTGTTAAATATAACAGACAATGAATGTCTATTATGTCTGATCATGAGCCGTTCTAATGTTTGAAAGTTTGCTTTAATTTTGGGTGAAAATAAAGACTAAAAATTACAACATTTGGGTAACTTTTATTAAGTTGTTCCTTGATCTAAGCTTTCGGCTGACATGAGCCATCTTCAGGGTGATTATGCGAACATTTAAACAAAGATATTCACCATCAAAAATGATATTCTGTTATGTTGACATGGAAGATTGCTATGATAATGGTCGCAGGTCGTAAATTTATGATGCGATTCTATGACGTCATACCACGTGAAAGACCGAAATATTAACAACAGAACCATATGTCTAGAAGTAATGTAATGTGTTGTGACTAGTTGGAAATGCAATTTTGTTGAGTGTGGATTGCTTTGTTTTAATATAGATGGCCTCCAATATGTGAAGGTTCTTTTTACTGTGTGCAAGTGTGAGTAATTTTGTGTTATCAACTAATATCTGTCTAATATTATGTACATGGCCATGTTTTTCTAAGAAAAGATCAGAAAGGTGTCAGGTAAGTCTACGAGAGAGTGTGGTTGTAGTAAAACCAATATATGTAATGTGTTTATTATTAGTATCAGAGATACAATCTCTGAACGGGCATGTAAATTGATATACTAGATTGTTTTTTTTTTTTAGAGGATTTAGTTGTGTGGTTGTAAGTTTATTGGAGACTATGAGGTCAATTGTTTAAAAAAATTTTATATGATGAGATTAACTATTTATTATTATTAATGGGTTTAACATTTCTGTTTTTTTGAGTGTTCTTTCAACATGTTTGTAATTATTATGCATTTAGTTACAATAGTATAAGTTAATAGTATTATGTTTATTTCGACATGCACTGTTATTATTAATATTATCAATTTAGAACCTGTCAGAGATTCCTTACGCTCAGGAGTGGCAAAATTTGGTTATATAGTTTGACAAGTTGTTTATTTTATCTTTCTTTTTAAATTTTGTGTTGCTGCAATTGGTCCGTAACAATATATATATGTGTGTGTGTCTGTGTGTGTGAAGAAATATAGTTTTAAGGTGTGCTATATTTATGGGATAAAGTGCTCAATATCAGAGAGCGTATATAAATATAAAAGTGAACACTGAAGTCAACACTCAGAAGCGACAGGCTGTTACATGCTAGACGCGGCCTGATGATTGCGTCTAGCATGAACCAGCCTGTCGCCTCTGAGTGTTGACTTCAATGTTCACTCTTATATTTATATATATATATATATATATGTGTGTGTGTGTGTGTGTGTGTGTGTGTGTGTGTGTGTGTGTGTGTGTGTGTGTGTGAAAATAAAAAATACATGTTAAAAAAAGAGAAAAGAGGAGGCATGGTGAAGTAATGGATAGCGGCTTGGATTGAGAAATCAGAGAGCTGAGTTCGAATTCCAGTCGAATCCATTACATTCACTTACGTTCTAATATCCTTAGGAAATGTATGAATCCCTCAGCTATGAGTAAATAACTGGCCTAAGAAACCTACGGATGGTCGTTTGGAGACCTTGTGACGCGTAGTATCGATCCTTCAATAATTGTGGATGGTTCTGCACGAAACCTTCACCACTATAATCAAATTACATGTGCTGGCGTCGGGCTGAAAGTTTACTAAAACTGATCTGCTTGACCGTCATACATCGAATTTGGATGGAATATATATATATATATATATATATATATATATATATATATATATATATATATATATCGACTCTAACGTCGAATTAGACGTATGAGAATCAAGCAGATCAGTTCCTAGGGAAACCGACAGCCCGACAACAGCACATGAGATTTGATTATAGTGGTGAAGGTTTCGTGCAGGACCATCCACACTTTTTGAAGGGCCGAATACAGAGACCTGGTGCACTATGTGCCACAGGGTCTGCAAACGACCCTCCGCAGGTTTTTAATCCAGAGTTTTCCTTTACCTAGACCAGTTGCCATCCAGATCTATAGAACCCAGTCTGTCTTGCTATTTACCCATAGCTGGAGGGAGAAGAAGAAGACTCACACCTTTCCCAAGGGTATTAGCACGTAAGTGAATGTAATGGATTCGACTGGAGGAGAGAATGGATAGCAGATGGATTGAATGGATAGCAGAATATATATATCTCGGGTTTCGTTTCTGGCAATCAGACGTCTAGTCGCACTGATGAGTGATATAGCTATATATATATATATATATATATATATATATATATATATATATATATATATATATATATATAAAATGAAATGGACAAAGTCCGACATTTTATAGATACAAATATTTAAGCAAATGCTCTGTTTATAATAAACAGTATTAACAACATTTACCGGTCTGAATGTCCGAGAAATCTTCATAGAAAATATTCGTCCCCCGACAGGACTCGAACCTGTATCCTATACGGAACCGTCATATAGCTTGACGTGCCTTAACCGATTGGGGCACAGAGGATCGTTCGGTTTGTAAGGTCGATTCATTTGTTTACATTTGGATATGCATTGAGCAGATATGAATGTACGTGAGAGAATCATAGAAGATTGTAGTTTAAAAGCAGTAAAAACGACCTTGCCAACCGAATGATCGTCTGTGGCTCAATCGGTTAAGGCACGGCAGGCTATATGACGGTTCCGTATATATATATATATATATATATATATATATATATATATATATATATAATCACGTGGGAAACGAATTCACGTGATAAACGTTATTGAAAAAGGTTACGTACTAATCTTCCAGCTAATTAATATGCAAAATGTATCGATCTGCAGCCACCATAATCAATGCCACATGTTGTCAACGATGTCCTAAAACTTCACAGATTCCAACTAGCGAGGCTCAATACAACCTGTTTTAGGTGAATCAATAAAATCAGTAGGAAGCAAAATAAATTCTACTCAAAAGGATATGAAAATTTGCATAGCAAAAGCCTAGGCCACATGGAATAAATTGGATGTAATCTAAAAAACTTGATCTACTAGACAACCTCAAACGGAGACTTTTGTGCCGGTTTTAAAGTATGCTAACAGTGCATGGACATTAACTAAACCCTAGAGTCTAAATAGAATCTACACTCGGATGCTGAGAGAGCTATCCTTAACATTTCTTAGAGACATCATCCAACTAAATCACAGCTCTATGAACCCATCCCTGATATTACTACAATGTTTGGCGGACGCAGAATGCGCTTTGCAGGACAGTGCGAGTGAACTGGACACCTAGCCATGAAGCAAGACGGGTTTGTCGCCGATCAATCACCTAAAATTGACCAGCTTTGTTATGAAAGAGAATGCCAATCTAATGACCTTCTGACCTTTATACAGGATTGTGATGCTTGACGTGATGGACTCATGAATATCCGAGCTCGCTCAACCGAATAACTATTGATATATGAATAGCCATGTTTCTACCTACTATAAGTAATATTTCTTACAGTTACAGCAAAAATTGCAATATGAGCACTGATAAAAAAAATGGTTGCTGAAGACATTAAGTTTATAATACCCAGAAATTCATACACAGATGTCCTCAAGGACACATGCCACAGTGGATAAAGGCATTGGTTAGATCCAGTGACAGGACCCAAAGAGTGTAAGTTCAATACCTGGTTAAGGCGGTGGAGAACTTGGAGAGGGGAATTAACAGGAGATAACTGACACATGGCACGTGGAACTAGAACAGTCTACCCCAGTGAGCGAAATAAAGGGTTCAGTTCGACATACTAACCACCTGAAGAAGGCTGAAACGTTGTGATAAATATGGCGACAATGATGAGGGCAATAGTCCGAATAATGTAAATAGTGTACATAGTACCTCATCTCAGAAATATAAATGGATACTAAAACTCTTCCGTTCGATTAAACTATGTGAACAACTTTGGCTGCATAAATACATATATTAAAAGTCCACTATACCACATTGAAATATTTCATCATTTTTCAATCATTTTCTATATATTATTGATCCTTTTTCGACGGGAAAAAGAAGATAATAACGCTCCAGGAAGTTTCAAAATAAAAAGACCGCTGAAACGATCCATCTTCCTTCTTCCACTTTTACAAATGAGAAACTCTTTATGTTTTTTATTTCTTCTTTTTTAGCATCGACCGTTTCTAAAAGCAATAAAATGATGGTCGAATGGCATCGCATAAAAATAGAAAAATTATACTGCCAGTAATAATTTATTACGCTGCTCTTCGCTAAAATATGAAACCATTTTTAGCAGACGATTCATTATTTTTTTTTATTTTTTAGCAGAGAACCTTGACAGAATTCAAAAACTTCTACGTTACCTTGATGACATGGTGGGGGTAACATATTTTCAATCCTACAGTTTCTTTCTCCCGCAAGGTCAAAGGGGCACAATGTATACTTCAGCTGCAGTAGAAGTGTTGTTATAGTTTGTCAACTGCCGACCCACTCCAGACTGGTTTTGAATTCAGAGTTCTTCCTTCTCCTAGACTGGTTGCCACCCGGTCTGTCCTGCTAATTACCCATAGCTGGGGGAGAAGAAAAGGATATATACCTTTCCCAAGTATATTTGCACGTAAGTGAATGTAATGGATCCGAATGGAATTCGAACTCGGCTCTCCGATTCCTCAATCAGAGCCACTATCCATGACTCCATCATGCCTTCTCCTCCCCCATTATCCACTGTCGAAAACCTATTGTTACATCCATAGGGAATGTTGGAACAATCTCCATTCTTTACTAGCACCAACTCAAACGTTTTGTTATGTCCACAGATTTGAATCACTCGCGTTCCCCTGTCGCATTGCTTTGGTAAGAAGGGAATTACACTCCAAAAGCTTCTTTCCAGAAAATGCTTCTTTGTGGAACAGATATCTGCGTATATGTCTCCCAGAACACTACAATCATCTTCTTCAACTATAAGATCAATAGCTATCTATCCACCATATCAACGTAATCTTCACTTCCGTCTCTTACGTCCATATCACCCATCTTATTCAATGACTTTCTACCTTCATTAGTTCATGGACTTGGTATTGGGTGAACTTTGGTTAAAAAAAAATTGAGGTTTTCGCTGATCAGTTAGGACGGTGATAATTTCTTTCGCCATTATCAGTTCTTTCCAAAGTCAAAATACGCCAATTGAACAGGCTACACACAAAGGTTCTATCAAATTTTACTTTGATCACATCGATACTCGCTAAAACTTAGAAGCAATGGTCTTAAAGGTGAAGAGAGGCCTTCTTATGTCAGACCAAATGTCTTCCAAATAAATGCCTACAAGGCTAAATACAACAAACATGAGTCAAATCCCGCCTGTCGCTTAGGTTATAAATTTGATGAAACTGTTGGCTGCTTGTTATCAGGGTACCCAGTCCTTGCAGAGAAAATATACATTATTAGACATGACAGGCTAGAACAATCTACGAGGTTACGCCAAAAATTATCTGCACTTTCGTCAGAATATATTCTTAAGTTTGTCACACTGCCTTCTGCTCATGCGTGCTTATAGTTGGTACCGTGTTTCACATTTTCTTTGTTGCATCTGATTCTTTCACATTTTTCACATTTCTTTCACATTTTACTTTTCTTTGTTGGATCTGATTTTTTCACATTTCACATTTCTTTCACTTTTCACACTATCTTTGTTGCATTTGATGCTTTCACATTTCACATTTTTTCGCATTACTTTCACATTTCACATTTTCTTTTTTGCATGTGATTTTTTCACATTTCACCTTTTTCACATTTTCTCTGTTGCATCTGATTCTTTCACATTTCACATTTTTTCATATTTCTTTCATATTTCACTTTTTCTTTGTTGCATCTGATTTTTTCACATTTCACATTTCTCTTACATTTCACATTTTCTTTGTTACATCTGATTTTTCACATTTCACATGTTTTCACATTTCTCTCACATTTCACATTTTCTTTGTTGCATCTGATTTTTCAAATTTCACATTTCTTTTACATTTCACATTTTCTTTATTGCATCTAATTCTTTCACATTTCACGTTTTCACATTTCTTTCACATTTCGCATTTTCTTTGTTGCATCTAATTCTTTCATATTTCACATTTTCTTTGTTGCATTTGATTTTTTCACATTTCTTTTACATTTCTTTCACATTTCACATTTTCTTTGTTACATCTGATTTTTTTACATTTCACATTTCTTTCACATTTCACATTTTCTATGTTGCATCTGATTCTTTCACATTTTCATTCGACTTAGTGCTATTCTTTCAAACATCGTTTTTTTCATCTCATTCATACCGAGTTTCTAAATGATTTATCCTCTACAATGTTTTGTATTTGTTTTGTGGTATTTTCTCTTCTAACCTCACATGATTTTGTCTTTTTCTCATATTCTTCCTATGTCTATATTACTTTGACCGTATGTCTATTTTCTCTAAGTAGTTTCAAACTTGGCATTTGTAAATAAAAGTCCGGACAACTAAAAAAAAAAATCAAGGATCGATTTAACGCAATATTATGAAAATAATTCCCCACATGTAAATCAATAAAAAATATTTTTCAGTTATGACAAATATCGTAGCTAGAAGAAAGTCTATTGAATGTTAACCTAGAAAAATTATTCCCCTCATAATCTTTCCCTATTTTTTTACGAACGGACATGTCAATCTAAGTAGTGCCCCATCTCCTTTATAAGGTAAGTGAAACCCTTCGCCTTTTTAATTTTAATTGCCTGATTATCACGTCCAGAGTCTATGGGTAAAAAGTTCACTGTGGAAAAGTTATCTATGCACATTTGGGACGTTGCAGTGATCCGAATCTGCAGAGATCCTGCTACCTAATCGATGATAAATCGACGGTTCTACTGAATCTTCTCTTCAGTGATGGAGGTTGACGTGCGTCCTGCTCCTTCTTCGAGCGTCACGATTGTCCTGCCACTTTTAAACTTCTCGATCCACACATATACATTTCAACGCGGTAATGCACTGTTGCTGTATTGTGTTAAAAGCCTCCGATGAATCTCAGCCTCTGATACACATTCCGACCAGAGAAATCGGATCCCTGCTCTTTGATCTTCCTTAGTGCACACTTCTAGCGGAGCGGCCATGTTTACATTGTAACAGCATCAAGAAAAATAGCGCAATCAAGCTCAAACGTCGATCACGTGACCACAATGGTACCAACTATAAGCACGCATGAGCAGAAGGCAGTGTGAAACGCCTAAAGATATGTTATAGCGAAAGTGCGGATATTTTTTTACGTACCCTCGTAACTTGTTCTAGCCTGTTATGTCTAATAATATATTCTTTCTTGGCAAGGACTGGATACCCTGATACCAAGTAGTCAACAGACTCATCAAATTTATGACAGGCGGAATTTGAGCCATCTGATTCTATACTTGTAGGCATTATTTGGAAGACATTGGTCTTGTGCTGCCATAATAAGGCTTTATGTTTCCTCCTTAAGTCATTGATGAGTTTGGCGAACATCTTTGTCGAGTTCATCCAAACGCTTTGGGTACTGTCCATACAAGGATTGAATTCTCCATTTTTGTTCAAGAGTTTTCATATAAGCAGCTTTCACCTGTACCTTAATTTTATTTTCTGCAGCGGTGGAAGCTTCAGAATATTTGTCGTCTTGAATATCTGTTACATTTCAGGAATTACCTATTTCTTGGCTTTGTTTAATGATGGAGCCATTTTTTTAATGCCAAAGCTGTAGATGACAACGGGCATTGATAACGAATTTATTTCGCCTATTCTATTCAGCGAATTCAATTCTGACCGGATTACCAAGCGCAAAATACAGTAGCATTCTTTTATCTTTTCTTTCATTGTATGTCATTTACTTCTTGACTCCATAAGTATTTGTAAACTTATTTACTTTGTGCTGTGAGTTTCGATGTGCGGGTGGCGTAATGGATAATGGCTCTGAATGCGAAACTGGAGAGCCGAGTTCCAATTCAAGTCGGGTTCGTTATATTCACTTTCTCGCAAATACCCTTGGGAAAGACATGAATCGACATCTTCTTTCCCACCACCCAACCAACCCACCAGCTATTAGTTAAATAGGACATGTATCAGAAAATCATTATCCACAAACGAATTCTTCCAATCCAAAAATGTTCTCTGGCTTTATTTTTTTTTTTTTTAAATATTCCTGCAAAATGTTGATAAGCCGTAAAAAAATATTCAATCAATTTTTTACACTATTTACATTTCCGTTTCGGCCGTTGTACACTCCGGCCTTCTTCACCGGGGTAGATTGATCTAGTTCCACGTGCCATGCCTCTTCCGGGTGTCTCAGTTATTTCCCTTTTAACTCAACTCTTCAAGTTTTTGTTCCCCAATTCAGTAACCAGGTATTTCTTTGGGTCAAGTCACTGAATCCAACCGACGCTTTTATCCACTGGGCAATCTGTCCTTCACAGGAATTGTAAACGTATTATTATTATTATTATTAATGGCATTAATAATTGTGATGCTAATGATAGTAATAAGAGAAAAGGGGAAACCTTTTTCCACCCCCACCACCATATATATATATATATATATATATATATATATATATATATATATATATATATATATATATTCGGTAAATTGAATTGAGTTCTCTCAGTCACTGTGTGTTTATCTAAAAATAAATACTCTTAAATTCACCTTCATCCCTTCCGTGCGCCAACGGGTAAGTGGTAGAAACCCCGACTGACGCCAATTCAGTTGGGTTTCGATCCTAGCTAAAGGCAACCGGACGTCTAGCCACAATGATGAGCTATGATACTGCGAAACAGTCTGTCTGTGGATGACGATATATATATATATATATATATAAGAAGAAAATATACTCTTATGGTGTGCTATATTTATGGGATAGAGTGCTCAATATAAGAGGGCGTGAGTAAATATAAAAGTGAACATCGAAGTCAACTTAGAGGCGACAGGCTGTTTCCTAGACGCAATCATCAGGCAACGTCGTGGTCTGACGATTGCGTCTAGCATGAAACAGTCTATCACCTCTAAGTGTTGACTTCGATAAATATTATATATATATATATATATATATATATATATATATATATATATATATATATATATATATATATATATACGCGTTTCAAGTCATATAATTTTTAATGACTGGAATTTTCTTGGCGTGTTAAATCTGACCAATCAGATAACTTTCATGAGTTCTAAATGTAATGGGGTTTGAATTTTATTCATTGAATATTTCAATTCCGCCCGTTCTGGGATCATGTCGGCGAACTGACGGCGCATATCGACATCAAATATTTCGTGTCTATCCATCCCACTTGCGTGTGTGATATTGGGTTCCACCCCACCCAACGTGGTCTCGGATGAAACGGATGGTGCTTCTAACGCTGTGGCAAGGATGGTGGTCTCGACGATGTGGATGGAGGGAACCTTACGGGTAGAACGCTATTCTCATCAGAATTTGATTGAATATTTTAGGCCTCAGCTCAGGATGAAAATCAAATCTGATAGAAAACGTTTGATCTCGACAGATTTCAGCAAAAGGTGGGTAAAAGTGGTGACATTCTCTTTTATTATGATCCATGTCAAGACAACCAACATCTCCAGTTTGTTTTAGTTCCTATGTGTTTTATCTTGACTGGATCAGCCTTTGATGTTCTCAATCCATAATTTATTTTTGTCCTTCCTTCGCCTGTAGCAAATAAGAAACTTGATTCTGTTTATCGACAGAATATAGTTGCCACTCTTATTTTTCTGTGAGATTGACGGGTCCTACTAACATATTTTATTTTTAGTTTGAATGTTTATTATACTTTTTTTCCGTTATTGGGTCCCTCCTACCTCCGCATTTTATGCCATACTTTTATATATTTTTGTAAAAAAAAAAGAAGAGAAAAACCACAAAAAAGATATATTACCAAATTTTTATGTCATGGGTATTTAATTAAGATTCCTTTGAATATTCGGTATTGCAGTAAATGTTGGATTTGGTGATAGATGAGTTCTTGTTGTGATCGAGTCAATTGTGAAAATGAATGGGTTGTGAATCAGATGATTCTAGGTGTCAGTGACTTCCCTATCGGCATTGGGCCACAATTGTATTTTTAAATACAATATATAAACCTTGAATGCTTCAATTTGTTTTCAATTTTAGGTAATGGACAAGCATATACACATCGAATTTATACAACTATACTCTATGCAAATGCGAAATCTGCCGTAGAAGCTCAGTGAAATCACAAGTTACATGGTTTTCACAACAGCAAATCCACTTTATCCGCTATTACTATTAATTTATATATAAAATTCTGTAACTTCTGTTGTTAGTCTGTCACGTCACGTCACGTCATATAAAATCGCCATACGTTGACTGATCGAAAGCCTATTTTGGTGCAAACAGGTAAGGGATACAAAGTAAAGTCGGTTTTACTAGGGTATGTAGCTTAATACAATAAATTTTAATTCATTTTTTGGGTGGGGGGCAGGGAATTAACTTTTATTATTTAACATACTAAATATTCCAACTATTTTAAAAACAATTTAAGGATTAAAATAACAAATAATAGTTAAAATGCAATATTGTTTTTTTTTTTCAATATATTTTCTTTAAGTTTTTATATATACATGAATCCAGTTTCCAGTTCGGCCCGCGTTTGCTATAACTTTAACAAATCACAAGGCCATACACTTCAAACATTTGGAATTTGATTCCAGAAAAAAATATTTACGCATAGCCAGGTTTATGTTTCATACTCAAGAGTAAGAAATACTAAAATTTTAGTCTTCGCTGTTAAAAAGGAAAAAGAAAATTTCATAAAAATATTAACATGAATTCCTATAAAAATAAATCAAATTAAAGAAATTATTAAACTGCGAAATTTTTGTCAAAGTATTTTTCCAAACAAATAAGTTTATTCAAATTTCATCCATTGGTTTGCGAAATTGAACGAAACGTAAAATTTTTAACTCTCGACGAAAAGTGTTAGGATACTGTGAGGATATTTTGCCAAAAATTCTAGTTTTATATTAACTCCAATATTTCTTCGTTTCTTAAATGCTTATTAAACATTTCTAAGGAATACATTCTGTATTTTCATTGAGTTTTAAAAACTGCCCTGACTTTTTGGAAGCATGTTATGTATGTGTATATATATATATATATATATATATATATATATATATATATATATATATATATATATATATATTAGAATTAGTATATTAAGAAATAGGTATAACAGGATTAGCTCCCTTTCGTACAACTGATGCCGCCATTTCGATGTCCTTTGGGCTAGACATGTAAAATTCTGCCCCTGCAAGATAGCGTTAGGCTATTTTCTTTAACAGTGCCGGAATATGGTTGAAAAAAAAGGTAAGATATTTTGTTTATTTTTTTTAAGTTAATTCTTTTAATGAATTATTGATTTGAGTTCTTATTCTTCTTTTACAATTTGTTTTTCCTTCTTTTATTTTCTCTCTTCAGCGTTGAAGTAGAATTGGGTTCGATTTTATCTAATTTTCAAATATTTCGCGTATTTGAGGATTTTAATTTTAGACTTTCAGCTTTTTGTGCGTTTGTTTTTTCATTTTTAATTTCTAATTTTTTTTCTTTTTTTTTGCTTTACTTTCTTCATTTCTCGATGTCGACCTAGATTCCAGGTTTTTTTTGTTTTTTATTGTAGGTCAAATTTGCATAACTTTCAATTTTGTTGTTTTCCACTCTACGATTCTATATTTAACGTATGGTTTTAATTTTTGGTAAAGTTATTTTCAACCTATTCACGTCAAATTTGTTTTGTTTCCTTTTCAATTTCGATCTTTTTACACGTCAATTTTTCTTTTATTTAAAGAACTTGTATCTTGTTTTTATTAGTTCTAATTTTTATTTGCACTCTTACTTTTTATACTAATTGTAAAAGTGCCAGATATATAGAAGGCGTAGTGCATTAAAAAAATGGCGGAATCCAATGAGATTAAAGTTTCTTTGTTTTTTTTTTTTTTTTGGGGGGTTCCATCTTAAAAAAAAAAAAAAAAAATGACCCACTTGATAAAAATGTTAGTGACGACAGCATAAGATCACTGGGGAATCCTCTTCTTTGAAGTTCCCCACCCCCGCTCTCTATATTTACGTAAAACCCTGCAATACATGCTTTTGTAACACAATGTAATGTTGTGGGGAGTGTAAACTGTTCACCACTCTCTATCTCCCACTAATCTGATTTGTGATACAGTCACACTAATAATCATTACAAGAACATATTCATCTCCATTCAATCCAACATCTACCACATATTCACCGCAATCCTACAAAGCACCCAATGATCCCAACCAACAAAACGTGAAATTCGTCGAAATGGACCAAAGATTTCCTTCACCTTATGGAGGGGGGGAGCTGACGCACCGGAAGTGACTTGCATCAAAAAGGGAACTGCATCAATCTTCATTGCGGTATTATGGTGTCGGTTGAAAGACTGTAATATTAATGAAATGTTTTGGTGAAATGAAAAGTATTCGAGCGAGTGAGTCAGCGTCTGGATAGTTATACGACAGTGAAAACCTTCCCTCCTATGATTATGCCTCGTACCATATTTTTTTTCATTTTCGGTAATCCGTGTCACCATTAATTTAGTGAAAAGCCAGCTCGATATGTAAGTTTTATTTAGCTATTTTTTATTCGTTTTCTGTTTAGTATTTTTAATTTCAACTACGAATATTTCCATCATAGCATTATTTTTCATGGATCTGTTGCGTGTAAGAAATTTGAAATAAAGTGGTGATTCGGGACTCTCTCTCTCTCAAAATACAATATGGTGGGTAGCTGCTGAATCTCTCAAGATTCAAGTGATCGGTTTAAATCTCTGAGTGAGTCTCAGACATTAACTTTTATTTTTCCTTTTGCTCTATTTCATCAAACGCTTATCCATTAAATGACATTGCCTCTTCTGCTCGCTACCACAAAAAAAAATAATAATGGGCGCACTTTGTACGATACATTACATAGACACTTTTAAATTTAGGCTGAACCCCTCGTACACTTTTGCGTATTAAATGTGAGACATCATGCGATTAGGATATTCGTTCAGTTCATAAATGATTTTAAAAAAACAATTAGTTTTTAACTAATTTTCATTCCCTTTACCAACAATGTATGCATCATTTTGATAAGTCTCCCTTTTTCTTTCCTTTTTCGTAACAACCAATTTTTTTTTCTGGGATGGGGGGGGGCTATTTTAACTTTAGCAACAGCTATGTCTGTCCTACAATGGGCTGGGCTCTTTTGTAAAAGTCTGTAACGTTTCCGAAATTCAGCTTCATGAGATACGATATTTCGATACAGTCTTTGATGGCCGTTTAAATAAGCCTCTGTGTAATGTTACGAAAAGCAGGCAAACAGAATATCAACAATCAATACAAAATAGCTAACGGGAAATAACTTTTTGTTCGTTTTAATTTAGAAGCCGAGCAAAATCATTTCCAACAATCGAGTTGGAACGTCAATTTCGTACGAACAGTGTCTTGGAGTGAAGTTGCTTCATTGGAATTTCTTCCACGGAATGGAACTGGAATGTTGTTCACTCACTATTAGGAATTGCTTTGTGTTTTCCAATGAACTGAATAAGCCAATTTTATAAGAATTTAAGTTTCCAGTTAATCACGATTTTCTACATTGAATTCTGGGGTGATTTATTCTGTCTCTTCTCAGGTGAAAGAGGTTGAATTTTAGCTTTTGTAGCGACACATTAAATATGAGATACTCTCCCTATTTTCATTTAATATTAAATACTAAGGGATTTGTAATCATCTTTGTAATAAATCTTAGAATATTCATTGCTTTCCGGTCATGAGACTCTGGTTCCAATCTCACGATTTGTCAGGAATACGACATATGATTCTATCGGTATGGCGATTCCAGCGTGTGGCATCATTAGAAAATGGCTGAACCCCAAGTTTGTGAGTGAAAATATAGTAGACTCGTTACTATTCGGAAGCCATCGATGATTTTAATCGGATTGTCAGATCACGCATTCTCTCTGCAAATGTAACTAATCGACCAACATAGTATTAAACTAGGTACCTCCACGAGATCGCTAAAAAAAAGAACATAGCATGATGAAAAAGACGCTAAACTTGACGAAAACAATTTTATCGTCTAAATGTTATTATTAAGAGGAAAGATCAAAGTATTTTGGGGTATTTTTTTTTTTTTTTTTTTTTTACATTTTTTAATCGTTCCTAGCATGTCCGAAATTTTCGTTAAAAATCTTGTTTTTTTTCCATTTTATAAAAACCTGGAAATCTCACTTTGAAATTCTTTTCAATATCAATTATCATTTTTCAAAACTTATTTTAAGAAAATCGGAAATTGTTTATTTAAAATATTTTGAACCAAGCTTAACTTAGCTTCTGTGACGAAAAGATGTAATTTGAAAATAAAACCAAGCAGGTCATAAACTTTCGCATCACTTGACAGGTGATGAATGACATATTGACGGATTTCGTGAGGCTAATTTGTTCTACGGAAGGAGAAAAGTGAAATAATTTACATTTAAATGAACAAATTATTTACCACGTTATTTTTAAGGAAAACATTAAAAAAATTTCTACCATGAATTTTATAAAAGAAAACATATTTATAATAATTTCGATCATCTGTGAATAGTTCCTGAAAGTTTCCTTAACATCCGACAATTATTTTTATTTTTGCAAGATTTTCCAAATTATGTGTGTCCTACCAAAAAAAAACGTGCTAAAAATTGTATTATTTTACTACTGGTGATAGAAAGAGAAACAAGAATTTAGACGATGAAATTTTGTTTTTGGCAAGGTTGGCGTCTTTTTCATCAAGCTATGCCTTTTTTTTTTTTTTTTTTTTTTTTTTTTTTTTCGATTTCGTGGAGGTTACCTATATTAAGCACAGGTGGGGGCTGTTTATGTTTAAACAAACACAAATGTACCTGAGCAGACGTCAGCAACACTAATTGGCTAGCGGCCTTGGCAAACGGATGTGCTCGGAAAAATAACCGACACACATACATTTTATATATATATATATATATATATATATATATATGTTGAATATCCAAAGATTCATTATTTAAATTATTCGAATTATTGTCCTCATCTTTGTCGACATGTTTATTATAACGTTTCGGCTGTTGTATACTGGCCTTCTTTCAGGTCAAGAATGTCGAATTGAACTTTATTTCGCTCAAATGTAGACTATTTCTAGTTCCACATGCCATGTTTAATGGATGTCAGTTATCAGTTAACTCACACTTTTTGGAGTCTTGTCACTGGATCTAACTAACGCCTTTATCCACTGTACCAAGAGTGTGAGTTCAATACCCGGTTAAGGCAGTGGAGAACTTTCAGAGGGAAATTAACAGAAGATAACTGATAATTGACATCCATTAAACATGGCATGTGGAACTAGAATAATCTACCCCAATGAGCGAAATAAAGGGTTCAGTTCGACATTCCAACGACCTGAAGAAGGCCGGAGCGTACAACCTAATATGGCGACAAGATGAAGACAATAGTCTGAATAATGTACATAATATCTCATCTCAGAAATATAGACAGATGTTTTTTTCTAATATAAAATCATTTTCAGAACCTTCAAAATTTAGGTGAAAAACTTTTTTTCTGGTGTCAATGTCATTTAGACATAAATTTGAATGGAAAATTTCAACGTCTTTTTGCAGTGAAAAATGCATTGATTAGGAAATTATTGCAAAAATCAAATAATTGCCGGATTATAATGCCACTTTCAGGATTAATTCAAAAACGAATGAAATTATTTTTCACTTTTCCGTAAGGAAATCTTGGTAAAATATTTTTTTATTTTTATTTTTTTTTTTTTTTTTTTTTTTTTTTTTTTTTGACATGTGTTACCTCCTCCCACCACTCATTTTTTTTTTTTGGGGGGGGGGAGCTTACTGTTTATATAATTATAAGTCCTCTAAAAATTTAAATCATCCAGAATTATGTTACGTTGACAGATCTATCAATGGGGACTATTTCTGTTTAAAATACAGAAAAGTATTTTGGTTATCGGAAAATTACATTTAACCTATTAGCTTCAAATTAATACAAAATATAAAAGTTTTAAGAAATACTTTTCATTTTTAAATGCAATTTAACACTTAGGTATCGCTTTTTTTCCTTTTTTTAATGTACCTATACATATACACATATGGTGGATCTGATTGAGGAACCGGAAAGCTAAGTTAGAATTCCAGTTGAATTCATTACCTTCACTTATGTGCGAAGGGTCTGAATCCATCACCCTCACCAGCTATGAGTAAATAGCAGGATAGACTGGGTTATATGGCCTTGGGTGGCAATCGATCTAGGAGAACAAGACTATTCAAAAACAGTGGAGGGTCGTTTGTGGGGAAAACTTGTGTGACCACGATAATCAAATATGTGCGGGTAGTCTGGTTATTGGCGCTAAGAGCTGAGCTGCTTGACCCTCATACGTCGAAAATGATGGGAGAGGTATATATATATATATATATATATATAAATTAAAGGTTTGTCACTTTACTGGCTGGTGTTACCTACAGTATCGCGACTCCAGAGTTTCGTAGACGAACGCATCCGTACATTGTTCGGGAGTATCAGCAATTGACTGCTTTCGATTCATTCATTTTTCTTCAATATATATATATATTTATATATATATATATATATATGTGTGTGTGTGCACTAATCAAGTGTTTTTTGTTTTTTTTTTCTAGTATGTGTGTCCTGGGTAAGACGATAAACTATATCCAAACAATGCCTCTGATTAACACGTAACAATCTCTTAAAAAGGGTTTTAATAGGTTGGTAAAAAGGTACAGAAATCGCCTGAGTAGTC
Organism: Acanthosepion pharaonis; assembly: GCA_903632075.3. Taxonomy (NCBI): domain Eukaryota; kingdom Metazoa; phylum Mollusca; class Cephalopoda; order Sepiida; family Sepiidae; genus Acanthosepion; species Acanthosepion pharaonis. Next base: position 169,805 of record CAHIKZ030002552.1, read on the forward strand.
AATAACTAGCTCAGCTAAGAAATAAAAGGTACAGTCAATTATCGCTAAGAACGTCTCTGAGTATTTATCGATCCCCCACGAGGATTGAATGGCACAAGGCCGAGGTTTGGGCACAAGGCCGAGTTTAATGTGGGTTGATCAAAAGCCCGTAGGCTCGTACAGCAAAAATAGCCTATTTATGAACCCGCCTAGACGGGAGTTCAGGGCCCTGCCCTACCTCGCCGGACGAAACCTTGCCCTTCGGCAAAGCTTCGTCCTTGCCAGTCGGGTTCTGGTTCTCTGCTAACGCAGAGAGTTCGACAGACGTCGGAAGTCAGCTAAGAACTTTCTAGGTATTTATCATTTCACCCACGGAAACGAATATGGCACAAGGCCGGTTTTATTGTGGGTTTCCCCGAGCCCGTAGGCTCGGCCAAAAAAATAGCCTTTTGAAGCCGATTAAACGGATTCAGGCCCTGTCTACCTTCCCGGACAAAACCTTGCCCTTCGGCAAAGCCTCGTCCGGGTTCCTCTCTGCTAACGCAGAAAGTTCGACAGACGTCGGAAGTCAGCTAAGAACTTCTCTGATTATTTATTGCACATATGTACAAATGTGGCACAAGGCCGAAAAGGGGATTGGGGTAAAGGACGGTCATCACTAGTCTTAGATTAAACTTAGCTAGCCACAATCACTGACCCTATCATACAGAACAATATTCCTTTCACCAAAACAACACATTTATCCATACCTTTCTTACTACAAACACCAAAATGCCTCTTTGACTCCATGAAAAAACCTAAATAATCCCCTTATGTACAAAATATTGTCCGTGGGGGGAGGGGCATAAAAACAACAACTTTTAAAAATGAACCCCAATGAATATATACAAAATGACAAAATATATTTACAAGAAACCAAATAAAATTAGTGTTAGTAATAAAACCCCACACAAACTCTTGAATGTGGCAGAAATATCAGTTAACTGGACGAAATCGATGCGGGACTTATGAAAATAAGGCCACACTCATTCTTCCCAAGCATTCACACAGGCACACACTCATTCATACACAACAACAAATACGAAAAACACACACACGAAAACGAAAGGCGCCCCCGCATCTACCAGAGAACTGACATCACTGACCACCTAAAAAAACGAGGGAGGGATGGGGAGTTAAACTAAAGGAAAAGAAAATGGGGACAGAAATAAAAAGGACCAATGAGCAAATACACCCTAGCTAAGTTTACCAGAATAGAAAAAAACTAAAAAAAAAATACAAAAAACCTAATCTAACCTAACTCCGGGATGGGTTGCCTATGTTCAACCCAGGAAAAACAATATCCTTAATGCCTAACCGGCATCCAAATGCCACTCAAGGTCAGCCCCTTTTACTCGGCACATTCGCGCAAGAATCACCCACCTTTTGCTGAATTCCGATGAGGTGAGCCGCCGTTTTCCGTCCTGATCTTGACTTTAAGCTGATGCTTAAAGAACAAGATCAGTTGGGAAGAAGTGAACTTCTCGCCCTCATGGAATCCCTTCTGACGCGTCGTCCAAATCACGACTCTCATAACCCCTAGTAAGCAACAGAACACATAGTGTTCAGCCTTCGTCATCTGCGGCACCACATTGCTACAAACAGAACTGGCTTCCAGGACAAAAAACTTTCCGTGCAGCATGCGAACCATGAGGCCTTCAACAAACTTGCACAACGGCACTACCGCCTCGCACTGAAAGAAGGCGTGACCAATAGTCTCGACTTCCCCCGCACAACGACGACAGTTTGGATATTTCTCCAAGCCTGCTGCACAAAGTCTCTTGCCGACCCAGAGGGCTTCACGAATCACCAGCCAGGTGAGTGATGTCTCATCGTTATTGAGGCATTTCAACCCGGGCGCCCAAGGCCATATCGAGCGAGCCTCCTGCTTCGTAAGACCGAGCTCGCCAATCAGCTCATCTTGTACGGACCCCCTAACTAAAACCTGATATAATGCCTTGCGAGACAACGCCTGGGCGTTGGAGAGACCATCCGAAGCCCGTAAGAGGAGCTTCAGCGCGCGACGACATTCACGATAAAAGGGCACTCGGCACGTGGTGTACGGCTGGCCTCTTCTTCGCACGAGTGCACACTTTTCAGGGACGGAAAATGTTTCTGGACGTCTTCTTTCCAAAAGGCACCCTCCTCATTCGACCCCCGACACATTCGGTCCAGAAAGGTAATGCGAAGCATATATTGACGGATCTCAATGCTAGGCATCCCCAGACCGCCCTCCGAGGGATGGAGGCAACAGACCTCGCGACATACCATGGGGGCCTTGCCCTTCCATAAGAAAGAGAACAAGGTCCGGACTAATGACATTAGCCGGGCATACGGGAGTGGAAGCACAGAGAGTCGGTAGAGGAGGATCGGATAGATGTGTGAAACACATACTTCCGCCCTTCCCTTCAGGGAAAGTCTCCTCCGAGACCACAGATTAACCGCGACCTCGGCCTTCCCTTGTACCTCCGACCAGTTCATTTCCAACTGGAGATCAGGACCGAACCAGACGCCGAGTATCTTGATCGGCCCATCCGTCCAGAGGAAAGGTCCGGGAAGAGAAACTCCCTTCCACGCACCCAACCGCAAGCCCACAGACTTATCGCGGTTGATCCTGGCCCCTGTTACCATCTCATACCCACTGATTTCTTTGCTGACTTCGTCAATCTCGGCTCTGCTCGACACAAGAGCCGAAACGTCGTCAGCATAGGCAGAATACCTGGCCGAGGTGGTAGCGCCAGGCAGGGAAATTCCGCGCAGGACCGGATTCGCCTTTAACTTGCGAAGGAATGGTTCCAACGCAAGAACGTAAAGCAAGGGCGATAGCGGACAACCTTGACGAATGGAGCGAGACAATACGAAAGGCTCCGACCTTACCCCATTCACTTCCACCAGCGCACCGGGGACGCATACAAGAGTCGGATCCAGGAGCGAAAGTCGGCTCCGAAACCGGCCGCCGACAGGACAGCCTCCAGAAACCGATGGTCAACCCTATCGAAGGCCTTGGACTGATCTAAATTGATCAGCGCGGCTTCACTGTCGACTTGTTCTAAGATCAAGCGTACCATATGAAGGTTATCCTGAATCGTCCTGCCCTTCACAGCACAAGTCTGTTCGGGGCCAATCAGACGAGACAGGACAAGCTGCAAACGGTTGGCTAAGATCTTCGCCAAAATCTTTAAGTCAGTATTTAACATCGTCAAAGGGCGAAAGTTCCCTAACCCATCCCCACCATTCTTGTCCTTACGCAACAACTTGATCACACCCCTGGTGAAGCGTCGAGGTAAAGACCCCTGCCTCATCCAGTGGTTGAAAATCAGCTGCAGAAAAGGAACAAAAATGGGCGACAGCCTCAAGTACACTTCGTAGGGAAGACCATCTAGTCCCGGAGACTTATCCAGGCCAACCTGCTTCAGCGCTTCCCAGATTTCCGACTCTGTTATGGGACCCTCGCACCTAGCCGCTTCAGCTGCCTCAAGGCAGGGAAAGTCAGCCAAATAGGCATCGAACTGAGCAGAGCTCAGACCGGGCTCCCTGGTGAAAAGATCCTGAAAGTAAAGCCGAAAGGCCTCGCATATGCCCGCGCTTGTAGTCACGGTCCGCTTATCCGGCAATGTGACGCACGCTATATGTCGCTTATCCGCGTTCCTATTCTCCTCTGCACGCAATTCAGCGGCCATATTCGCCGCCTCAGAAGACATTCTTTTTAACCTAGCCCTAACTACCAGAGCTTGATCCTCCTTGATAAGCAAGGAGGCCAACTCTGCCTTAGCTAAGACTATGTCCCCACTAACACGGGATTTAACAGCCCGATCAACTTTATCTTCTAAAGCCGTTTGCGCCGCTCGTCTATCTAGATTGAGTCGACGACTAAAATCGGCAGCAAACGTTCTAATTTTTGATTTTAATTTTCCCCACCAGGCGTTACCCACAACCGCCCCCGTCAATTCCCTCTGAATCATTAGTAGCAGCTGGTCCCGGAAATCCTGCTCACCGAAAAGTGAACAGTTAAATTTCCAGTAACCAGCCAATCTAACCTTAGGCTTATCTAAGTTTACACGGACCCGGACAAGCCTATGATCCGAGTAAACTATATAATGGAAACTTGGACATTCTAAGAGCCCCTACGTCGACTCTCCTAACTAACACTCGGTCCAGGTAGCTCGCAAGCGAGCCAGGAGCCGAGTCGCCACTAGTTGTCCAAGTCCAAGCTACTTCCTGAGGGTGCTCATTCCGGTACTTATCGACAAGATCAAACCTGCCGATAAAGTCCCGAAATGCCTTCACATCAGGATTGTTAGTACCCGGTTTTTTACCTATACGATCAATCTCAGGGTCAAGGACGGCATTCCAATCCCCGCTAAGACTACCCGACGAGAAGTCTTCAAAACGGCTCGATCTGCCGAAACAAAGCAGGCCGCTCAGCATGACAATTGGGCGCATAAACCCCAATGAGACGTAAAGCCTTATCCTTTATAGTAACATCCAGCACACAAAGCCTGCCCGCCGGATCTGCGAAGACAAGGGAACATGCAGCCTTCAAAGACTTGCTCACTAGCCAAGAGACACCCCTCGAACGACCATCAAAACATGCTGAATAAAGGGCGAACCCCTTAGACAGTATATCCTCATGGTCATGAGAAGAAAACCGGGTCTCTTGCACACAACAAACATTTACCCCGAGGTGCTGAAGGTCACGAGAGAGCCTCGCCCTGCGAGACTCGGACCTCAGGCCCCGCACATTTAACGTAGCCAACCAGAGAGCCATTGTGAAGTCCGATTAGGGTTGTTTACCAGCATTAAACATGGTCGGGGTAAGGATACCGACCGCGTCTCCCAAAGACCCATGGCCCATCTCATTCTTGATGGTGCCGTCCTGGGAGATACCGCCGATATCCCAGGGAAGGTCAATTTAAGAGCTCTATACAGGGATGGGTGAACTAAAACGGGGACCCTCCTGCACAGAACTGTTGTAATTTTTTTAATTTGTCATTTTCAACAATGGCAATGGGTAAAGCCATTTTACAGGCATTTACGGCTTCCTCAACCATCGCCCAGGTTTGATTGGCCGCAGGTCCTGACCTAATAACTGTCAGGACCCTCTGGGCATTTGGAAAATTTTGAGGATCCTCTATGTCCAGGTCAGCAAAATGCTTAATCGAGAGAAGGTATTTTGAGGTCTTTTACCCTATTGCCATAATCCCTGGCTCTCTCGGCCTGGGCTGGGGAAATACGGCACACCTCCTCTCCTGAGTTAAAAATAAATTTTTTTTTTTTTTTTTTTACCTCTTTAGCTTCTTGAGTGGGGCTTCTTTGCCGCTTCGGTGCAGGAGGAGGCATCTCGGCATTTTTTGCCGGTGATTGCTTGGGGGTATGAAGGGGGGTGGATTTTTTGTTTAACGGGGGAAGGAGTGGGTGTATTCATGGGGTATAAAAGGATCTATGCCTATAGGGGCTGGGATCTCTACTGTTGGGTTTAGCTTTGGATGGTGAAATAGCAGGCGATGGTGGGGGTTGTTTCTTCGGTGAAGGGGGGTGGGTCTAGTAGAGGACGTTGAAGGGATTGGGTCTTTTTCTTTTTGAATCGAGTTGCTTTTTTTTAATTCTTTTAATTTTTCTGATTTTTTCAAAACCAGGATCGAATCTTTTTTGTTTCTCTTGAAATTTCAAATCAGAGGCCGGGGCATCGCCCTTAACGTTGCTAGAGGGAGTGGGGCTGTATGTGCCTTTCTTCCTTGGGGCTTCAGGGGACTGAGGACCCGCTGTCCGGCGCTTCCCTCTGGCCTTACCAGCAGCCAGCCATTCCCCTCCCCCTTCTCCACAACTGCACCGGCAGCGGGCGAAGGCTCTTTGGGGAAATGTCGCGCCGACCGGAGGATTAACCGACCCGGTCCCGGAGGCTGGTACGCCCATTACAGGCGAGGCGGAATTTAGAGACGCGGTCCTTGAGTAACTGGCGCTTGACTTCCAGAGGCCTTCTTCTCTGGGCAGGAGGAGGAGAGATGACCAGTCACTCCACACCTCCAGCATACCGGTCTTCGACCCGTCACAATGACCGGTAATTTCAAGACGCCAACATCCAGACAGTTGGGGATGGAGCGGAAGGCTTTCGTCCAACATGATGTCAAAGCTCCACCCCCGCTCAGGCTATCACAGGAAGCTCCCAGAATTTCGCCATACTGGGAGAAGAACGCCGCGAGATGTTCCCCGATAACCTGAGGAGGGACCTCGTATACCGTTACCCTGGTCTTACGTCGGCCTTCGTACTCTGTACGCAAAATAATATCTTTGTTGATTAGCTCGCGGCTAGCCGCGGCGACGCAATCTTCTGTGTGGGCAACAGCACGTCCCACATGAAAAATTTGGGTCCTTTAACTATTCTAAGGGGCTTGAACCCAAAGGATTCCAGTGCTTTTAGCACTGTGTTTTTCGTCGAGCGACAAATTTTGCGCGTACGCTTGTCCACGACGAAAACAGACACTATTCTTTTGTCAATTTTTTTCAATTCTTGGGGTCTTCCAAAAGTCCACCTTCTACAACAAGGTGTGCGTAACTTTTGGCACGCTCCAAGAACTCCGCTAAATTGATAATGCACTTAGGAGGGGACGACCAACAAGAGGGCGATTCCCCGGCCTCAGGCTCAGTTTGCGGTTCCTTTCCGGAATTCTACAATGTTTTTGGCCATTATTGGCCTCCATAGGTATAACCTTTTCATTATTGCCATTATCGGCTTCCGTAGAAAATATTATTTTTTTCTTTTTTTTTTTTCATTTTTTTTTTCCCCAGCAGCATCAATGTTGCTAGGGGAAGTAGTTTCCAGCGCAGGAAAATCATCTAAGTTATCTTTGTCCGGGGGATCTTTCTTGGTAGGATTAAACAGGTGTTTACGAATAGCCTTTTGGGTTTTTTTTTTATGGCCAAAAAGGAGGGTGGCTTTTTTTTCCTTTTTTTTTATCCATTATTAAATAATAAGAAGGAAGGGAGGATAAATACGGGTGGGGGGAAACCGCCTTATAGGCGGAGGGAGGGAGAAGAAGAAAAAAAATAAAAAGGGAGGGTAAAAAAAGGGTTTGCTAATATAAACAGACAATAAACAGAAGGACGTGCAAAAAAATTATGTAAACAAATGTAAACAGGTAAAACAAATGGACAGACGAAAAAATGTGAACAAGGTCACAAAAACGAAGAAAGAACAAAATTAAAAGTACAACAGACAAGAAAGCTACAAATTAAAAACTAAAAGTTAATAAATATAAAAGAAAAAAAGAAAACGTACGAAACAAAAAAAAGTTACAAATTACAAAATGGCTGCCGCTAAAAAAAAAAACGGTCAACCCAATAACGTTAAAAAAAATGAGGAGGGACAGAAATTACAAAAATTTAAACAAATATTATAAACACGTTTTTTTTTTTTTTTTTTAAACGGGCAAACAGAAATAAGAAATAATTAATAATTAAAAATTAAAAAAAAACGAGAAACGAAAAATAAACAGATAAACCGGGGTGGGGTACTGAAAAAATAGACTTAACACGGAAAAATTAAACGTAAATAAAAAAAATTAAAACAGAAATAATTAATAACAAAAAGAAGTAACGGTAAAAGGGAAAGGAAATGAAAAGGAAAAAAACAAAAGGTCAAAATAAGAAAGTTCGAAAATGACAAATTTAACAAAAATTTAAAAAAATCACGTTAGAAAATAGGTAAACAATTAAATCAAAAAAACTTAACTAAATAAGGCAGTCAAAAGGTAGAAAAATAGTCCTTTAGAAGACAGCAAAAATGTCTAACACCGGTCAGGAGAAAAACGGTGTAAAAGCAAAAAGAACACCAGCTAAGGGCTTCTCTGATTATCTGTCTTTTGACATGCCACTATTTAAAGTCTTTGTTCGCAGACAAGTTCATCTTCAAGAGGGGTGGTAGGTTTCCGACACAACAGAGTAAATAGTTGATCTCACCAAACTGGAGTCAAAATACTATGAAATTGTAAAATAGGTTTTAATACCAGTAATATATTATTGAAGAAATAAATTATTACCAGCAATAAAAATCTTGTCGCCATTAAATAACCCATTGAGGTTGATATGAACCAAACTTAGTAGGCGTAGAATGTGATTATTAGTCCTTTTCGTAGTTTTTTTTTTTTTTTTTTCACCGGACCCCATTTTCCACTTAACCTTTTCTCTCTTATTTACTTTCAATTGTTGCCATTTGCTTTCCCGTTTTTCTACACAGTCTGTCGTATGTTATGTATGAACGAACACTCAGAGGCGACGAGCCGTCTCGTACTAGACGGCCTGACAATTGCGTCTAGCATGAGACAGCCTGACAATTGCGTCTAGCATGAGACAGCCTGTCGCCTCTGAGTGTTGATTTCAATGTTCACTGATAAATTTACATGCACTCTCTCTGATATTGAGCACTTTATTCCATAAATATACCATACCTTAAAACTATATTTCTTCATACATATATATGATATGCGGTAATTTTACACGTTTCTTGTGGAAGGTAACAATCTATTACAATCAATTGTCCAAGCTTTGATCTTATGCATATAAACTGTTCGTTAATTTATTCTCTCTGCTTGAAAACTCAATCCTTCAATTTCTTATCAGATTCACAGAAACTCAGTATGAAGAACCGGTAGATTTCTTAGTATATTCCGTATTTCAACTTGTCTTAATTTCTTAGAAACTAAGCCTTGATGAAATACGAATATATTTAGTCGACACTTGTTCGGGGCGTTTAGTTTGTACGGCGACCAGAGATTCTATTTGTCTCTCGTTTTAAAAGCTAAGTTGAGCCTTAGGCATTATACAGGAGGCCAGTGACATGAATGTAAGATAATATATCGTGAGAATAGCAAATTTTCAACGAATAACAAAGAAAACTCATAATGACGAAAGGAACATCCGACTGGCCATTTCTGTTCGCCTGACTGTACGTGTATCTGCGAGCACGCGTTTGTGAGATAATACTGTAATAACATCCTGTTGGCGTATTTCGTTGGAAAATCACCTCCGGAAACTCTTTACTGGCCTTCTTGACAATGAAATGTAAATAAGTCCTTCATTTATACTTGCATACACACGACCTCGATGTTTCTATCCGCCAGATTTGTTTTTAATGGCTTCCCACTCGTTTTCGATTATGCCCGACTGTTCGAGTAGCTAGCTAATCCCTTTTGCAGACGCCTGCTTGGGCACACTTGTTTCTTTAACGCCCACGAGGCTATGATGAGTGGACTTTAGTTTCTGGGAAATACCACATAATCTGTTGTAATCAAGTTTTGAACAAGGCCAGGATGCTCAAATCCTCGGTCACGATGACTTGTAACTTCGTGCTAGTACAACTATAGACAGTATCCGAGCAGTTCCGTCTACCAAAAAAAAAAAAAAGTAAAGTTCAAAGATATCTTTGGGGTTTTGGGATTTGCCTGAAAAATATAACAGGTTAATCCAAACCTGTTATATTTTTCAGGCAAACTCCAAAGATATCTTTGAACTTTACTTTTCTTTCTTTTTCATAATCATATTGACATAGTATAAAATACAAGGCCGTAAAAAGGGGTATGGGTTGAGGTTGGTCTTCACTATCTTAGCTAATCCGATTCACGACCCACTCACTCATTACAAGTTATACACTCACTGCTAGAAATCCGTCACCTATCAATCTTTCATATACCATAATACCGCTTACTCTCAGGGAACCCAAAAAACGCACCCCATGACATAAAAATTCCATGATCATAAAAATCTATGGATGATTTTCAATGAGAGGGCAGGGAATAAATCCCCAAAACAAAGCAAATATCAAAATAAACCAAATAAAGATAACTGATGTTAGTAGGACTTGTCCAACCCTAAAAAAAAAAAGTGGCCGCTATATTCTGCCCTTGAACAAAATCAAATCTTAACATGAAGTAGAAAGACGACAGTGAATCCAGGTCAGCTGCTAAGAAAGTTGATTCACTGTATTGTGATAGACAAGTCTTTCTCTCAAGAATTTATCTTGCATATCTATGTCCACTATTCGCCCATGCTTAGAATACTGCTGCCATATATGGCCCGGTGCTGCTATTTATTTAGAGATTCTTGATACAATCCAAAGAATCAGCAATATTATTGGTCCTGACATGGCGTTTCGGCTTCAGTCACTTTCCCAACGCCGTAAAGTTACTTCCTTATGCTTTTTCTATAAATACTTTCATGCTAATTGTTCGGATAAGTTCTTGGCTATAGTACATAGACTTTATGAATTTAAACGCAATATTAGATAGGCAAAAAGGTCTCATAAATTTACAGTTGAAATGGCCGCTAGATGTAACCGCAAGTTCCATGCTAACAGTTTCTTTTCTCGCACTTCTCGCTTGTGGAATTCTTTCGGTCCCATACTTTTCAGCCAACTTTGATCTTCAAAAATTTAAATGCAATGTCAATCTGTGTATCTACTGTTTTCCTCATTACTCTTGTTTTCGTTCCTTTGTAATGTTTCTGTTTTCTCATTCTTCCACACCCAGTAACCGCTTGTGCTTTAGTGGCTTTATTGCCTTGCTTGGATTAAATTAGATTAAAATTTTGTCTCAGATGTTGGTAAGGGACGCACCTCGTTTTTTGCGTGAAAAATGATAAATTGCACATAATTAACACGTAACAATTATGAGCTACTAAAAGGAATTTAAGTAATCAAGGACATCAGTACAAAAAGTTTAAAATATGACTAATATATTATAAGCGAACATGACTTTGACTAGTGAACTATGATAGATGGTAATTAGTATTTCAATATCTCATTTTGTTTAAATAAACTTTGTATTTTTACTATAATAGTTAAATGAAGATCTTATTTCAGTAAAAACTTACGCAATATCAAATGAGTACATACGGAAAATTTGGCCTGCATCTTAACAAAAATAATCCATTTAACTCAAATGTTTTGTAAAAATTCGTGTTTTTATAATAAAACGTAATTTTTTCAGATTAGACATATATATATTTTAAATTACTCATAACTTTCAGTGAGATTTTGAAATTCATCCCGTTGCTGTTCGTCACAAAAGTTTTTTTTCTCTTAAAATGTAATGTTTAATGACATTTTCGAGTGTGAAGCTTTCAGACTTTTTAATTTTTTCTTTTAGCAACTGTTACAATATCTTTGGTATGGATGTACATAAAAGGAAATAATTGTGATATCTCGCTTTGACTATTATTAAATATCGGAAAAGTTTTATGAATGAATTATAATTTCATATTTTCCGTTCAGAAGCCACTGTTTTTCGATCCATCTGTACGGGTGTTTTGTTTTGTGATTTTTTGTTTCTGTTTCGTGTGTCTCTGTTTTCCTGTATTTATTTACAGAAAAACAAATACTTCAGCAATTAAGTTATTTTAAAAACAAATCTTTGCTTTATTTTTGCTGCACAATTTGTTCCATACGCCACCAAGAAAATGTCCAATATTACCACAAAACTATTTCATTCGCTTAAAAGAATTACCTTGAACTATAATTTTTTAAAGATTTACTCTTCCGATAAATGTTTTTTTTGTTTTTTGTTTTTTACTCTGAGAATTGTTGCTTGCATAATTTAATAAAACATTTTAGCTCAGATTGGATAGGAGAGAATCTACAGTCTAGGTATGTTTAATAATTGGTCGAAAAACCACGTAACATGAAAAAAAAAAGGCTCCAAATTAATAATTTAAAAAAAATTTAATCCTTCCTAGCACGTCCAAAATTTTAATTAAAAATTTAGTTTTTTTTTTTTTTGTTTTTTTTTAGTCAGCAAAAAGCACATAAAAATCGATCATATCACCGATTTTTGACAACTTTGTAAACAAAAGTGAAATTATCCGTTTAAAAACTTGTAAAAATTCTTTTTGAAAAGTTTTTTTTTAAAAATTAAAATTTACCAAATGTAATTTTTTTTTTTTTTTTTTTTTTTAGCAGAAAAAAATTAGTTGCAAATAAGAGAAGCTTGTCTAAACGTGGTGATTGCTTTTGTTGGTGGTGTGAATTGACATTTACGTCAATGTAACGTTAGGGCAATTTATCGGACAGAAGTGACAGTATTTTCGAATTTTAAGTGAACCAGCTTAACTAATTTAATTCTTAAAAAATTAAATGCTTTCAAAAGTCTGATTTTTGGGGGTACTTTTTTTTTAAACGAAGATATGTCCGAAGCCTATACTGTTTCCGTCCCTAAAGCTGAATCTATAAAATAATTGCAGTATGTCTACCAGTGAAAAAGAAAATTGATTATATTTTAAAAAAAAAAAAATAAATAATAATAATAATATTTAGTAATATTCAATATGTATAAAAGAAAAAATGATTATGGCCGGTTAGTCAGGATTTGACACGTACTAGCCAGAACGAAAACAATGCAATTTATAAGGCAACATCCTCGCTATCAGGATAAACAACTCTTAAAACACGTAAAATTATTTCTGAATTGTGCCTCCGTAGATTTGCCGAAAACGTTTTTTATACGTTTTTGGCCATAGTAACAATTGTTTTAAAAATAAAAACGCTTCGCAGATTGCAATAAGCTTTCAAATTTAAGATCTGTAAAAATAGATCTTTTTAATAAGAGCAATTCCAGAAAAGCATATATTCAAACTTAATTTTAAAATATTTAACAACTTTGTCACATTTTGTATTTTTAAAATTGAAGAAGAACAATTTTTGTAAAATTCAATTTTCATCGGAAAAATATTTTGCCTTCAGACAATGTTCTTAACATATATATTATTCATAAACGCCATTAAAAGCTTTTCTAATTAAATAATGTCTCAGTTTTGGGTTTTGCATTTTTAAAATTCAGAGCTAAAAATTTGGGTAGAATTGATAATTTCTATTCTTTGTCTTTTGCATTTAATTAAATCATGAAAATACACAGTTGGGTTTTCGATTTTTTTTTTATAAAATTAAGTAGGGTGCATAACAGATGTGAAAAAAATTGTAAAACAATTTCAGTTTTGAATAAGTTCTGAAAGTTTCATTAAAATCCGACAATTGTTGGATCTTTGCAAGAAGTTCCAAATGATGTTTTTTCAGTTCAAAAAAATGTGCTAAAATAACTAATGCTAAAAATTACGCGATCGCTGAGGAAAAAGATTTTTAACCAAAATTTCGAACGTGCTAGAAAAGGTTAAATTTCTTAAAATAATTAAAAAATACTTTTCTATTTCCTCTTAATAATAGCACAAACATTTTGACGATAAAACATTGTTTTTATTAAGTTTGGGGCCTTTTTTTTCATCATGCTATGCTGTTATATTTTTTTTTGTTTTTTTGTTTTTTTAATTATTGAACATGCCTTATCTACACCTAATATCAATTTAGAAAAAAACATTTACTTGAAAATTATTTTGAAATCCATCCCGTTGCTGTTCGTCCCAAGAGTATCTTTAAATAAAAACATGTTTGAAGAATTGAAAATATAAAGTTGTTTGTTTGTTTTGTTTTTTTTGTTTTTTTAAATTTAGATTATTTTTGGTATGGATGAACAAAAAGGATATCTGTATTTCTGATATCTTGATTTGTCTGACTACTATTCAGTATCGGATGAGTATTATGAATTAATTTTATTTCATTTCTCCCGTTTTATGTTTTTTTTCTGAAGAGTTGATCTCTCAATCTTAACGAAATAAATATCACCATGGTCTTTTAAGAGTTCGTTTTCTTCATAATAATAATTATTATTATTGCTCTGTTTTTGGACATTGAGCTCTACCTGGATTTATATCCTTTTGGCATTATCCTACGGATTACCAAATATCATTTTACATGTGTGTATATATATATATATATATATATATATATAAATTTTTAGTGGGTACCCGTGTTTCAGAAAAACTGGGTTAAAAAAAATCCTAAAAAAAAAAATTAAAAAAAAAAAAATCTTCATATATTAATGACAGATTAAAATCACATATATATATATATATACACTTTAAAAGGAGGTTAATATCTTTCAGCTTTCATAGCCAATACAGTGTAGATATATTTTTCTATCTATTCACTTTGATTCTAGTTTCATTGGAGTTGTTATACTATTTACATATAATTTTATATCCTAATAAGGATGTTTGTCACAAAATATCACGCACTATGAATTAGCGAGATTTTTTTATTTTCTTTTTTCTTTTTTTTTATTTACTTTTTTTTAAAACTAACTTGCAAGTGTGTGTGCGTGTAAATCAGTGTACGGTATTAATAAAGATCCGTCCTTAAAATAATCGACAACTCTTTTGATTAGAAAACATTGGAAATTCCCGACGGTTGATTTATGCGCTTAAACATCTAAAATAGCCTCTGCAGGTATTGCCAGTTCAAAGATGGTGCAGGGTCTCTCCGTTCAGATTCACAATTAGCAGCCGATTCATCGATAATGAGGAACTGTAAACAGTGAAATTAAATGCGATAAAGAAGAGAACCAGCTTAGATACGCGGCGATCAATATCCTGATAAGGACAGTAGTGGGAGAGAAAAGTCAAATCGAATATGGCAGACTAATAGTTGAGGTAATGGTGCAAAACGATAACGAGGCTCTAAAAATAAATCCAAAGTGCTGGAATGGTTGTGCTAATTAAAACGGCTCAAATGTTAGATGTAAGAGTTAAGAAAAGGAAGCCAACTGAAGCATCGATTGTTAAAAAAAAAATCAACGATAAAAGAATAAAAAAAAAAGCGAAGTACATCAGATCGAAAAAAAGCGAAGAAAGAATGCGGAAATAAATTCTATTCCAATCAGATTTTGTCTACGCATATCTGACTGGATAAATATACTCATAAACATCTTTTCTTATATATTATCATTTATACATGTTTCGTTAAATATGACGAACAAGGAATATTTGTAAGCTCTTTAGTGTTATGAATTTTCAATGCAATTCACAATAGTAGGATGACTAGACGGCAATGACCTTTTAAGAAAGGCTTTATTGAAAAAAAAATCGTACCAGCACTTCGCTATTGGTGTCAATCCATATAATGATGCTCTCACCAGAATTTATAAAGAATAAGGGTTTATTTTCTTAAGAACTTTCGGTTAATTCTTTCGCCAGTTTCAGTGGGTTTTTAAATTTTAGTAACGAAGATTATTAGTACACTATTTACATTAATCGGATTATTGTCCTCCTTTGTTGCCATATTTAATATAACGTTTCAGCCGTTGTACGCTCCGGTCTTCTTCAGGTGGTTGGAATGTCGAACTGAGCCCTTTATGTCGCTCACTGGGCTAGACTGTTCTAGTTCCACCTGCCATGTTCAATAGATGTCAGTTTCAAAATAGTAATTTTAGTCGTAGTGAACTTTTTGCTCCATTTCTCAATGCAGCTAACTGCCTACATTCGAAAAAGTGTTTTCAGTAGGTTATGTTGCTTTTTATGGAGGGTGTTTTGGGGTTTGGTTTTTTTTGTTGTTGTTCCTACTACTCGATGTTTTGTCTTGTAGACAAAACAGGATAATTTTTTTTCAGATTTCCCAATAAATTCGATACCATGTAGATTTAGGCGATGCCGACTCTATTTTCGATTTTTTTTTTCATTTCACCTCCAAGCAAGGCGGGAATGCCACTAGTACGCAGGTGTTTACAGGGAGTGAAAGAGAATAGGACTGGGCATCGAGAGGATTGAGGGAAGGACAAAAAAATGGAAATGTTTCAAGACAGAAGATGGCGATTGAGGTTGCAGTTACATGTTTTTAAAGCTATAGTTATCAGGGAAGCAAAAAAACTTAAGAGTTCTACAGGCGGGAAGTGCGAGAAAAGGAACTGGAGTAGAAGTGGCGTTTGCATTTAACTATTCCAACAGTAAAACTGTTGGTCCTATTTACCAACCTAATAGAAGCAACAAGAGGTAGGCAAGCGCGTCAGCGGTTATTAAGTAAATATTTGTAGAAAAGACACCGGGAAGTGAAAATAATTGAAGTCTAGATGCATGTTCAAGATCGATTACCGTCCACCTTTTGGATTTTGTCGATCTCGAGATGTGCAGCAACTGCACAAGACATCAAATGGCAACAGTATTCAATGTGCAGACGAATGGTAGATTTATATAAATGTGTACAGATGGAATCTGACGAGAAAAATTTTCTGACATGACACAGTGAACCAACCTTCCTTGCAGGAGACGAAGCAATTGTTTCGATATAGTTGCTCCTCTTCCTATCAGGAGAAGACGTAAGGCCAAAGTGTTGAATATTTCTCTCCTGGAATCTAGCGTCAGCCATGTTGATGGTAGGCAGAAAAAAGGTTCTCTGGTGGTTAAATGTAAGCAGTTTTGTATTGGAGGCGTTAAAACTTACAAGCCATTTCTTGGACCTGTTCACGACTGATTGGAGGTTCTTTTCAAGATCAGTTGCCAGGTCTACTTTATCATATCTGTAAGAGTTTCTATTGAGACAAGTAAATGGTAGTGTCATCTGCATAAATACCTAAATGAGCACTGTCGACATCGGGATGATCGTTGATGATCTAAAACAGCCCAGGATAGAACACCAGCGGAACCTCGCGTTTCTTTGAAATGATCTCGAAGTTAACCCGTTCAACACGATTTGTTAGAAATGATTAGATTAAATCAAATATTCGTTGTGATACAGTAGCCCTGGAGATTTAAATTTATGCAGAATGCAGGAAATTAAGAATCTATTAGCATAGAACTTACGGTTACAATTAGCACTTTCAACAGAGAAATTGAGATTTAGCTGAACTTAAATTTATGACGATCTATACTCCTTACTTTGTTTTAAAAAAAATTTCCGACCCACCAAAATTATCAAGACCATTTAGTTTAATTTTGCGCTTTGATTTTTAAAACAATTTTCCGATCATCTGTTGCATATAAATAGGGCATCTAAGAATAGCATTCTTAGGATTTTTGTCAGCGCCTCAATCTGAAAACTCTGTACGTAAATTAAATCTCGGGTATTTAAGTTACAGAAAACTCTGAATCTCTCTGTTATAGTGGGGCTCAGTTGTTGCTGTTGTTATAGTATCCAGAATCCTTTCCAAAGAATGTGTCGACCAATCCGATGTTTTCGAATCTCAATTATTCTAAAAATTCTTGAAAAACAAAATTTAAGGGTTTAATTGAAATAAATATTTGAAAGAAACGATTTTAAGTAACTTTCCATTTTCTTTTTAAAATATGGATAACTGTTTATGAAACATTTTTTTGGACCCAAACTTTCAAAACAGTTAAATAGTTTAGCAAGGAGCATATTATGGAGAATTTTACACAATAATAATAATTATGATCAGTCTAGCCTGCTAAAGATTACCTCACACCGAGGTGCTGTTCAAACGTTGTTGGGTTGCTATTGTGGTCTCTGTGTCTCTCTGTGTGACTCTCTCTGTGTCTGTCTCTCTCTCTCTCTCTCTCTCTCTATGTCTCTCTCTCTGACTGTGTGTGTGTGTCTCTCTCTCTCTCTCTGTCTGTGTGTGTGTCTGTGTGTCTCTCTCTCTGTGTCTCTGTCTCTGGTATTAGATACGACCAGGTCATTCTATTCGACTAGAGCTTTCATATTTTTGCACTCAGTAATTTCTATTATGTTATATATTACAATAAAAAAAAGATAGAAACCAATCTAGAAACACACACTCTGTCGAAGTAGTAGTGTAACAAGATGACGGTCGAACTATATGACGAGGGAAAGCCTAATTCATGTTTTCCCTATGAAAGTGGAGAAGCAATAACAGTCTCGTCGGGAAATTGAACTTGACTCACTGATCTTGTCTTCGGAACAGATAACAACTACGCCATTTTTTGCACTTTTCCTTAGGATGATCAAGTAACAAATGCGTCAGTAAGATAAGCGCTGAATCCTTGGAATCTGAAACTCTCGCCAGAAAGACGTTAAGCAGCAAAATGCATTTCTTCACAATCCATGCTTTGTCTTATGGATTCGTCTATTTATCTATATCTGCATGTCTGTCCGTCTATATTTCTTTGTTCTCTTCCGCCGTCTTTCCTTTTCTTCCATCTTGCTTTCTTTTATTCTATTTTTTTTCTCTCCTCTTCAACCATATTTACCGTTTGTCGGATAATTTCTCTGCCTTGCATTCGTTTGGGGATTATTATTATTATTATTATTATCTTTGATTTCTGGCGTTTACACATTTCTTTCTGGGTCCCGCCCAGAGATCTAAGGTTACAAATGGCATCATGACACTTTCCACTGACAAAAAAAAAATACATAGATAAAGCCCTTCGTAAAGTGTGGGCTGTACTTGTGAGAACATTTTTTTGTATCGCTTTGAGGCATGGACTTCCAGGAATCCCTTAAATTAGTCTACTGCAATCTTTTCCAACCAGTCCTAGGGCTCCAACTACAACAGGGATTGTTGATGTTCCCATATGCCACATTTTCGAGATTTCTATTTCAAGGTCCTTGTATTTGGACAGTTTTTTTGAATATCTTCAAAGATACATTGCAGTCAACAGGGACTGCCATATCAATAAGGAGGCACTTTTTTTGTTTGTGGTCTTTAATAACAATATCTGGGCGGTTGGCTTTGATTGTTCTGTCAGTGTGTATTGTGTAGTCCCATAGAATTGTAACAGGTCCTATCTCCGTAACAGGGTCTGGGTGGTGTTCATACCAGTTTCTTTCAGTTTCCTTCCCGTAAAAGTTGCAAATTTTCCAGTGCAGATATTGACCCATTCTGTCATGCTTATTATTATTACTTAGCTTTTTGTTCAGTACAATAACTTAGCGAATGCATTTAAATTTCTGAGAAGAAACTATTAGCATAGAATTTACGGTTGCAACCAGCAATTTCAACTGTGGATTTGAGACAAAGTTGCGCTTAGATTCGTCACAATCTTTACTCATATATGCCTAATACACGGAAAAGCTTTTATTTTTATTTAATTTTCCTTTGATTTCGGGTGTGTACTCATTTCTTTACGGGTCCCGACCAGAGACCTAAGGTCAGAAATGGCATCATGACATTTATTTAAGTTTTTAAAAAAAATGACACACATTTTACATAGATAAAGCCCTTTGTAAAGTGTGGGCTGTACTTGAGTAGATTTTTTTAAACTTCTTTAAGGCATGAGCTACCAAGGATTCCTTCAATGAGTCTATTGAAATCTTTTCCAATCAACCCGACGGCTCCAACTACAACTGGAATTTTGAATATCCTCAGGTGCCACATTTTTGAGATTTCGATTTCAAGGTCCTTGTATTTTTATTTTTAAGATCTTCAAAGATACATTAGTCTGCAGGGACTGCTATATCAATAAAGGGGAACATTCGGTCTTTGAGGTCTCTAATCACGATGTCAGATTAAGTATTAGTTGTAATAATATTTCCGACCCTCCAACCTTATCAAGACCACCCAGTTTAATATAGCCCATTTGGCAATTTAAACAATTTTCTGACCCCTCTTAAAATCTCTTTATAAGATCATAATGATTATCAACCAGGCAAACTTCACCCCAGACTTGTGAGAAAAAGAAGACTTACTTGATTTGACCCTCAAGACTTATTTTAAGCAAAAGAGAAAAGCGAATAATCTATGTACGAAATGGTGATTTTTTTCTAAGCGTAGCTTGGATGTGGCACAAGTCCAAAAGAGTATGGGAGCACCCAGTAAGGATCGAATTCACTACTCAGTCGTAATTGATCTCTCGAGACAAGCTTGTTAAATATGACACCACATCGAAGTAATCTACGTACGAGATGATGTATATGGCTGGCACGACATGGAAGGAGAGGGAAATTAAAAGACGTTTAAGAGTAAACGATGCGAAGTTATGGAAAACCCTGATCGCCCACGTCCTGAAGAGACTCGATATTTAAATGAAAAGACGGCGTTTTGTTTTCAGTCCTGTTTTACTGGCAAATACACTGAATTGTAGAATAAATATTGATGTCGATGTCTACTTTATCTTGTCTTGTGGTGATCATCGAATCGTAGTATGGAGTGCTCAGTGACGAGGGAACTCAATATTCAATTGTACTTGATCTAGCAAGCCTAGCTTGTTAACCATTACACAACGTCGATGTGCCAGTTTGCGTTGGTCTTGTGCATGATAAAGTACACCGTTGTGCAAATTAATTGAAACAACATGAATAATTCCGTTATTATTTACTTTTTTCTCGTATTTTTCCAATGATTCAGTGCGTATGTTAATACTTCGTCTGTCTATTCTACGAAGTCTTTCCTTGCAGATTGACCAGATTCTCGATTGAATTTAAATCAGGAGTTTCCGGGTCAGTTTAGTATTTTGATTTGCTCACTTGTAATGCTTACTAGTGTGTTCGTACAGCGTTACAAATTTTCTTATGCTTTCTTGGAGTAACGTCCATCGCAGACAATGGCCGCAGGACAACTAATCGACAGTCAGGACAATAGCGTCTCGCCATGATAAAAATCTGATGCAATCACGGATGACGCAGGGCCAAACAAATTTCATCACACACCCCGAAAATAGATACATATTACTGCACACCACTGCAAATGAGGAAAAAATAAAAAATCGATTACACACTGTCACTCCAGTGGGTCTAAAACTGACCGTATGGTGAAAGAAAGGAAACTAAAGCGGTTGTTTCCATTAATTTGCACAAGTACGTATTTCCAACTCTGTCGCTATACATCGTTATTTTCTTGGCAAATGTTCAGTTGTCTTTCGTTCCGCCAGTTCAGACCTTTACTGCAAGGACAAATCATGTCACGTCCACAAAGTCGAATCATCTTCATTTCTTCCGTATTCCAAATGTAAGGAAAAGGTACAGCGCAGACATATTTCCCCCTCCGCCTCTTTGTGAAACGCTCCCGTGCCGATACTTCCCTGAACGCTTTGGCTTACGGCCACATCACGTTGAAACACCGGTCCCCGTTCGTCAACACCTAAGCAACGTCGAGCCTGGTCACTAACTAGATGGGTGACTGCTTAGGAAAACTGGGTTCTGTGCGGTTGGTGTAATGGTTAATCTATGAGCCGAGTTCCAATTCCAGGTCAGGTTCGTTATATTCACTCCCAAAGTTAGGGATACACCTGTCGGTTAATTAGTAAGATTTCTATCACTAGACCATTCTACAAACTCTCAATACGTCAATGAAATCTGATTTCTTACAAAGAATACATATTCTATTCATGTGAATCTATTCTAAAAATCTTGACTGCATTAAATAACCCATTGAGGTGTGGATATGCCGTAAAACGAAATAAATCCAAACCCTGAACACTTCGATCTTGACCTCTTTAAGTCGAGGGTCAATCATCGTCGTTTTTATTCTTATCTTCATTTCTTAATCCCACCACATTTTTTTTTATTTGCCTTCCCCTATTTTTAGTGTCTCTCGAGTCTTGGAGAAATTGCATATGAAAAGAAAAATACAGTAGAGTCCCTCATATCCGGACATAATTTTGATGTGTATATTTGAACTATTTGGGTGATATGTAAATGATTTGAAATTTCTGTTTTTCAGGAAATTTAGTTTGGATAATTGCTTATGCTTATTTAACCCTAATGTCTAATATTGGTGCAAAAGATGATGGGAATAAGAGGAAAAAGGACAACTTTAGAGTTATCGTAAAAAGTGGAAATTTTCAACAGCCTAGACGCTGGTGAAAGTTCATTGTAACTAATGGCTGAGTTCAACATAGGGAAGTCAACATTGTATGATATAAAATCTTCCAAAGAAACCATTCTCCAACGTTCACATTGCTACAAAGAACAAGGAAATAAACATGATTGTGATGAGACCTGGACTGAAATTGAAAAAGCTATTGAAAAGATCGTCAGTTATATGGAAAGAAAACCTGCATTCAGCTACGACTATTAAAATAACACACGCAGAGTTAAAAAAAAGTCTTTCGTTTAAAAAAATTTCAAGAACAAAAGCAAAACGAAATGCAGAAAGTTGAGAATGTTTCTGAGATGAAGTATTATGTACATTATTTACATTATTCGCACTATTGTCCTCATCTTTGTCGCCATATTTATTACAACTTTTCGTCATGGACACATGGCACAGTGGATAAAGGCGTTGGTTAGATCCAGTGACAGGACCCAAAGAGTGTGAGTTCAATACCCGGTTAAGGCAGTGGGGAACTTTCAGAGGGAAATTAACAGGCGATAACTGATAACTGACATCCATTAAACATGGCATGTGGAACTAGAACAGTCTACCCCAGTGAGCGAAATAAAGGGTTCAGTTCTACATTCCAACCACCTGAAGAAGGCCGGAGCGTAAAACGGCCGAAACATTGTAATAAATATGGTGACAAAGATGAGGTCAATAGTCCGAATAATGTAACAGTAATTAAAAAAAAAATTCTGATTTCATTATTTCCCTCACCATTCATTTTATTTTTATTTTATTTTTTATTTTTTATTTTTTTTTACTATAAAACATTGCAAATAAATGTTAAATCTGATTTCAGTTCTTTTATTTTAATCTAAATATAACCCCTCATATCCGGACTTTGTAACCAATTCCTCTTATCCGGAATCCCTCGTATCCTGACTTTATAAAACCAATTCCTAATATCCGGAAGGCCTTCTTAGTCCGGTTGTTAGGGATTCTACTATACTGACTTCAGATAGCGGGAATTTCATCAATTAATTGTCTATCTCAACTGTGAAACATGGAAGTTTCTGCCACAGTCAATAAGTAAATTGCTTCCGTAACAGTAGTTATTTTTTTTTTTTTATCGATGTCATTTCAACATGTCCCACCTCTCAGTTCTCAATAGCAACAAAACCATTTCTTCAACAATCATTACAGCGTTAATTTGAGGATTTCTTTGCTTGTATATTTATATTTTTAAAAATCTTTATCATTTTTATTTTCTTCTCGGTCATTCACTTTTTATATCTATATATATCTATTTCTTAATAATTTCCTTGTCATTATTTTAGTCACGGACAACAAATATGCCTTCGTTTGTACCGATTGCAATGTTTGTCTCGCTTAATTGCCTCTATAGTCTCTATTCTTATGCATCCTCACAACAGGGAGGGGGTATCTGAAGATGGTCAGAGTAGATCAAGTGGCAGCAAGTCTCCTCAGTCCTTTTTTTCCCAGTTTTCTTGTAAATGTTAGAATTTTTGGCGTAATTCATTTTCACTCGAATTTCCCGTTCTTCCATTTTCCATGAAATCATCTTCATCATGTGTTGTGCTACCATAGTACAGAAACACTATTGTTTATTTCCATTTTATTTGTTCTTTTTTTTATGTTAGATACTGTTTAGGTAGGTCACCGTTTTGACCACTTCCGGTTAGCCCTTAGCACAAGGAACCAGACACAAAGGCATCACAACAAGCAATTCTCCAGATTTTAACACCCGAAATTAACTATCCTCGGTTTGTAGCTTTTGATAACTTTGTCTGTACATTTGTCTTTTATTTCCATGTTATTATTTGAACATTTTGTTTAAATAGTCATACGTTTATTTTATGTTTGTATCTCTCTGTGCTGAATCCGTTCAACACGTGTCTACACTGTAGCCAGTGGCGTAGCTAGAGTAAACGTCACCCGAGGCGGTCGGCTCAAATGTCACCCCAATGACCCCGATTCACCCTATGCTGAATGGTTAGCTGTAGCTAAATTTTCATACATGCTCTACCTCTACTTTACTCTACTGACCGGTACGTTACTGTTTACATGTATGATCCAAGACAAAATCCAATACCACAAAATAATCAATTCAAATCAAAAACTGAAAACATTGCTATTTTTCCTACTCACAAATTTCCCGACAATTTATTAGAAAATTTCTGACTGGGGTGGGGGGCATAAATTATTTCTGGGGGGTCATATGCCCGCCTGTCAAAAACCCTGTGTCTCCACCACTGTTTTCAGACTATTTTTGGCACCTTAGCCTGGTTGAAAAATTTTGTTGGGGTGACATTGTGTCACCCCTCCTATGCTGGCACCCGGGGCGGTCCGCCCCCCTCGCCCCCCTTAGCTACGCCACTGACTGTTGCAATATGTAACACTTTTCCGCGAGGTCACTGCAACATTGAAATGTATTCCTGTAGCAAACTTTATACATCTTCGTGTAAACAAATTATTCACTACCTTTTTTTACCTATTTATTAGCAAATGGTCTTACTTTCGTGTTCACTGGTTTTTATGGCTGCTTTTATCATATTTTTCGTTATACTTTTAACTTGTTTGTTTCCATTTTCAAACTAACTAGTCTTATTTATATGGATTTATTTTCCTTTTTTAGTTTAACCTTTTGATTCTTGATAAGCCTGCCGATGTACGTGACTTTGTCGGCTTCAGTGCTTTAATTGCCTTAAGGCATTTACTTAGCTGTCTTCGAGATGAGGCTGGCGTACGACGGACGCGTATTCTCTGGGGCAGGACAATCTGAAATATAAGATTATGTTAATGCGTACTACTCACATATTTAAAGAAACGCTTTCAATCCCCCTCAAAGAAAAATCCTTAGAAAGATTTTCTAAATTAATCTATGAAAAAGCAGCTCAAATATAAAAAAAAATAAACACTAATAAGTGATATATATTTGCCCCTTTTAAAAAGTTTACGGAGAAATATCGTCCTGGGTATGACGATAGACTAAACCCAACAGCAAGGCCTATAATCAGGAGATTGGGGGTTTTGAAGAACGTGGAACTACCACTTAATTGCTGTTGTTGGCAGGTCCACCCTGACCCGGGGTGGTAGCACCTGTTAGGGTCCCAGTTATCGAAAATATTGAACGCCCACCCAAACAATTAACAGTATATTTTTATAATAAAATGACCAACAATACAATTTTATAAAAATTATAAAAAAACAAATAGAAAAATTTGCTATCGTCAAGCGGTCGAAAGAAAAGTGAAAATTAACTTCACGAGAAACATCGGTAGTAACTGTACCTAGATTTAACGGAACATTGTAAGTTTTTTTGGGTTTTTTTTTTCTAATGGAGAAAAAACATTCCTGAAGATACAAATGTTGAAATAATGCTACAGAATTTGCCCCCGCCAAAAATAAAAAAATAAAATAAAATACATGGAGTTTTCTTAATCCTGGTGTGGTGAGGAGTTATTAAATGATCGGTCATTGATAATACGACAACCAGAAGTTATAGAAAAACTGGCAAGACGACAAACTTTGTCACAGACAGAAATGTGAAGAAAAATGATTTTAAGGCTATTTCAATATTCTATGGCTATTTCAAGAAGCAAACGGAATTGCAAACAAAACGATATGCACTGGACTGTGGCAGCGGACCATATGTGGCAGCAATATTCGAATCAGAAATTGTGAATGCACTAAATACTAAGTCAATCAATACTTCGCCTTTTCATAGTTTTTTTAAGGTTTCTATTCGATGCAATGCTTTATATAAGTAATTAATCTAATTAATTTTAAAGAAATATAATAGCGAATAAATAAAACGGGTCAAAAACGAAAATCAAAAAAATAATGATAATTCGTGTTTATGTCTTAATTAATGCCATCGTCTATGTTCTTTTGTTGCAACTACCAGCGCGCGAAGTGGACTCTGTGAACAGTTCAATTTACGGACTAGTCTGATGCATTAGTTTTCGCACTAAAGCCCTTTGGGAAGACATGGACCCTTTTCTTCTCTGCATGTTATAGCCGTTTTGACAGAGCCTCTCTTCTAGGTGAATTAATGGAGAAGACACGTGGAAACCACACCAATACGTTATAGCGTTCAAAGTTAAGACAATGAAACTGCTTAGAGGCATGATCACCCACGTCCTGAAGAGACAGAACATTTAAAAACCGGTTCTTATTTGTTTTGTCTTGTTGGCCGGAAAGCAGCTTTAATTTATTTTAGTTTATTTTTTACTTTTGACTTTATCAGAAAATGCAGAAGTAAAAAAAGAAATTCGGCAAACCTTGGTGAAATGTGCCCGCAATAATTCGTAGTGCGAAAAGGACGGTTTTTCCCAGGACACGGTTTCTCAACTACCTTTTACTTATTGGCAATCTTTTTTTTAAAAGGTGATTAGAATTGGAATAAAACATAAACATGATGAAAGTGAATTTATACATTTTTTTCTGTTTTTGAAAATTTACAATAAAAATATTTGCTTATTTACCAGAATAATTTTATATTTTAAACATTCTAAAAACTAATACAATATTTATCATTTACCAATTTATAAGGAAATAAATATGAAAACAAGTTTTTATTTATAAATTTACTAAATTATTAAAATAATTGAACCAACTCTAAGGAAATCCTTATTATTTACCATTTCGTAAAGTTTGAATCAAGTGGCAATTAGCGAACCATTCAAATAAACAATATATTTTTAAATATTATTTTTGTCATATATCAAGAACAAAGAAAATATATAAATTCACTTTCATATGTTTAGGTTTTATTCCAATTCTAATAATCGCTTTTTAAAGCGATAAACCTTGCCGAAAATTGAAGGTAGTTAAAAAAGAGGTGTAATGAGAAAAACCGTCATTCTGACACGCCATTTCTCTGTTTGCCAAAAATTTTTAAAAACATAATTGAATTAAACTATTTTTTTAAAAAAATAGAATTTTGTTTCTTTTTTAACAGAAGTGGGGATAAAAAGGAGATATGAAATATTAAATACTATTAGTTCGGCTGCATGAATCATTTGATGCCTAAAGTTCCAACACGTTGGTATTTCTCTCCTTTAGAGAAGTGGCGTGCTGAACTGCACTGTAATAACCATCTTCTGAACAATCTTACAGATTAAAACTTGAGGCAACAGATATGAATCTACAGAAGGATACTGAGAATACCATGAAAGTAACATGTGAAGGAGGAAGCTTTGAGGAAAATGGGGGGGAAAAGTGTACTTAAAATTAGAACTATGAGGAAACTTGAAACTCACAGCACATTGAAATCAAGATATGCAGATAGAAACATCGAGGAAGTTATCAAATGAGCGGAACTATCTCGGGGATAGTAAGCGATATAAAGGGTAGAAGTTGTAGAGAGCTACGATAGCCCATGTTCTAAAACCTTAAACGAAACAAAAATATATAAAGTGCTAAAAAACGCCCAACGGGTTTGAATAGTGGCGGAACTGAATGCTGTTTAAACTTTTGCTGTTATCATTTTTTCTTTTTTTTTTCTTTTTTTTTGCTTGAAATTGGTTTGCAAAGTTTCTTTCTGGAAGATGAACTCAGACAGGAGTATTTTGCTAGTCACAGATGGCCAGGAATGAAAAAATTTTGACGAAGACATTTTGTTTTCGTTATCATAAAATGACTCCAACTTAGAGAGACAAAGACGTGAGAAGTGGCGTAATGGTTACAGGCATTGAATGGTGAATAGACTGAGGCTGTTCCATAATATTCATGACACACAGTCACTTCTCCTTTCGCATGATCGCCTTGTCAAATATCTTGAAAAATATCTCTGATCGATGGCCAAGCGTAACGATTAGAGATTGGGCAAAACAATTTTTTCCACGTGAAGCGACAGCAACGGTTGCTACATCCATAGACAATCTTGACAAGGACCGAAAGTATAATCATTTTTCTTGCACTATCAAAACTTTATATTCAAATCGATATTAATTTTCTAATTTGTCTAGGAATTATTTTCTTCGTGATGATAATTTCTAATTTTTTTACTTGACATTCATTTCTCATTTCCATGTAACAAAATAAAAAGAATTAAGATATTTTTAATAATTTTATTCTATAAATGATTCATGTTTGTCTCAAGACAATTGAAAATATTGCCTTCTACTTGATCTCCAAATTGCACTATTTACCGTAGCAAACCAGTGACCATTTCTGGTGTGGTAGGTAAAATAGAATTCTTCAAAATATAGATAATTAACGATAATTTTATTAAACCGAATTGCTTCCTAATTACGACATAATTTAATTTATGCCTACGCACAGAACATGAATTTGTCAATAAAAAGTTCTTTGCTAAACTTATTCAAGTCTCTGGTTTATTTATTCATCAGAAAGTTTTATCCTGAGGCTGTTTATAAAAAAGATATAACTCAACAATCAACTCTGTCATTACCTGTCGATTTACGTTTTCTCCTCTCTTCCACCGAACGACATTCACACTAATTTTATATTGTATGAAAAATGGTATATCGAAACCCTATTTAAATTTATTTAAATGAATTAGTCAAAATAAAACTCGGAGAGCAATTACATTTTTTTTTTTTTTTTTTTAAGACATTTTTAATCTGGAATTATCAGATGCAGGGAAAATCTTATGCTTCGGCTGTGTGCAATTCATGAAACTTTTTCTTCAATTTTTAAATGTCTCTTTATCACACACACACACACACACACACACACACACACACACACACAATATTCATTCACAAGAAGACTGTTTCGCTGTATCACAGCTTATCAGTGTGGCTAGACACCCGATTCTTCAAGCCAGGTTCGAAACCCGACTGATTCGGTAACAGTCGGGGATTTTCCCCCTAAGCGATCGGCGCATGGTTGAAAGGTGAATTTTTACGTACTTACTCTGTGAATAAACACACCAATGACTGACAGTGCTCAATTCGGGGAAGGGGAATAGACTTCTTGTAATATTAGTAGTAATAGTCATTGTTTACAAATTCGCACTTATCTTCCAAGAGTGCACAAACGAATTTAAATTTTTCGGGTGCGTATAAATGTTTTATTTTTATTTTTTTATAACAAACAAGTCTAATCTCGACCATGAGCTGCACTCTTTCCTACTTTCTTTTAATCTTTGATGTAAGAGTTCTTTATGCGCAATCTTAGGTTAGTAAGATTGTGCACACTGATAATAGCTACTAGTAGGACGTCTTAGAACAAACTCGTTCTAAAGATTAAATCAGTTGCGAATACTCATCCTTGTCTTCCACTCCTTTCTAGCTTTTGTGTACTTGCTCAACTCCTTTTGTATCCATTTTTTCCTGGAAATATTCCAAATTTTTAAAATATTCTCCAGATAAAGTTTTCCTAATAGTTCAAATAGGTCTTTGCCGCATACGATATCAAATGCTCTTCCATAGTCTATGAAACGAAGGTATATATCCATTCTTATCCGTTCTTATCATTCTGACAATATATATCGTATTTATGGCTTCACATTCTTCATGTTTAATTCATGAGTTCATGTCTGTCGGAAAATCCAATTCTATAATATGGCAGCCGGTAATCCATTGGTGACGTTTTTAATATTCTTTCTTTACTCTGAAACTCCCATTTGGTATTAATCTCTGCTAGATCGACTGTGGAGACCGAAGAGTACAATCGAAAACTAAGTATAATAACAACAAATGTTTAATTGTCAATATTCTCCATAATTCGTGTTTGTACGTATAGGTGTGTTGAATTAGGACGGAATTCCATGAAATTTTTT
This sequence comes from Acanthosepion pharaonis, assembly GCA_903632075.3. Classification (NCBI taxonomy): domain Eukaryota; kingdom Metazoa; phylum Mollusca; class Cephalopoda; order Sepiida; family Sepiidae; genus Acanthosepion; species Acanthosepion pharaonis. The sequence continues at coordinate 199,142 of CAHIKZ030002552.1, forward strand.
TTTTTTTTTTAAATTAAATGATTTTAAACTGCGATAACTTTGACAGTAGTATTTTTTTTAATGACAGATGACATAGAAAAATACAAATCAATACGTCATCGTTTAACATTCTGACATTAACAAACCTCGTCTCATGAGGTCAATCTCCAATTTTTCCTTGGCAAACACAGCCAAAAAGAAATGAAGATGAATTCTTTTACATGTTAGGCAACTGTCTTTCTTTTTATGCAGGTTTCGTTTAATATGACCGATGTCTTGTCACATTTTCATAGTGTTTAAATTTTTTCTTCATTATTTATTTATTTATTTTTTAAGGCGTAATACATTGAGAAACTGTCGATTGTGTTTATTGCCCAAAACGCTTTTCTGCAAAGACTTTAGCCAATTTTGAGGGGGGGATTTTTGTGGTAGCAAAGATTGTGAGTGTCTGCATTTTTATTAAGTGTTTCTAATGTCTTGAAAGTTTATTTTAAAACTAGACGTACTTAAGATTTTTCTTTTTAGAATTTGGGTGTTTTTCTTATCCCGCTAAGATTGCTGAAGTGGTTGGTCTGACGAGAACACACACATCTACCTCGAATGACCACTTTTACATATAAAGTACCGCTAACTGAATTATAGACAACAGGAATTCTGCACTGTGAACATTAACTACCATAAGTGTAAAGAATATTCAAGATGACTGGTGATAGCTTCAGTCGCAAGATTTTAATAAAAATTTGTTCTTTTTAAACTTGGTTGCCACCTAAGGCTGTAGGTTGCCCGAGTTAATGTAACCCATAGCTAGATTATATATATATATATATATATATATATGCTATATTTATGGGATAAAGTGCTCAGTATCAGAGATAGAGCGTGTGTAAATATAAAAGTGACCATAAAAGTCAATACTTAGAGGCCTGACGATTGCATCTAGCATGAAACAGACTGTCGCCTCTAAGTGTTGACTTCTATGTTCACTTTTATTTATGCGTGTGTTCGTGTGTGGTAAAAATATACATGTGCGTCCTAAGCATATTGGCACATATACGAAAATCGGATACAATCCTTAAAAAAAGCGGTAAAATCTTTAAAAAAAAAAAAAAAAAAAAGAAAAAATGAAATGAATGTTTTAAACCAATGTGTTTCTGTGCTACATGAATACATATAGAAGAGCGTGCGATGGATAAATTGTTGCCTAGATGAGGCAAAAATGACAATAACACTGACATGTCATTTTAGCAGGGATACACGGTACGATGGATAAATTGTTGCCTAGATGAGGCCAAAATGAAGATGACACTGATATCTCATTTTAACTGATATATTTACCAAAGAAATATTAAAGAGTAGATTTATTCAATAAAATCGCCATTTGGCCTCGGCCTCCTGTAACCCTTCTAGACGGTCTCCTTGTTTAAATTGATAAATACTGCTATAATCCTTGCTTTAAATTTATCTTTGGTGTTACAAGGTGTTTTATTGGTCTCTCACTCAACTGCGACTCGCACATAATAATCAAGGGGGTTGCAGTCTTTCTCGCTTTACTTTAAAATATACGCATCAGTGTTGCGGTTGACATTGGAAATATGGGGAATTTTTTTAAAAAAATGACATTTTATGTGCTTCTTAATATGTAACCTTTTTTTTCTTTCTGTATACGCAGATCTGCCTTTATAGATGAACACGTAATTGCACAGCTGTACATAAGGTGCAATCGCGGTAAGAATCCTATCACAAGGAATTATATAAACACCCACCCCAGACATGAAGAGACGAAAAGGGACCCGAGACGGCGCACAAACAAACTAGCCGAGAATAGCTGATTAAGTCAGTAGTTGAAGAAATTGTTTTAAGTATGAAAGATTGTCTAGTGTTCTCATTAGTCACTGCACCTGTGAAACTGCAAAGGATAAGGGGAGCCTTTTTTTTTTCTTTTTCTGCTTGAAAGATGGAACATAAAATACCTGTATGTTCTATATTCTGTCAGGTCTTACCAAAATTCTGTTGCATTTCTCCAACCTCTTCTCATTTGGCTCCATTCCACTTTTCCTGCAGCTTTTGTTCTGTTGCTCTTCATTATTACTATCTATTCCGCCCACCTTTTTATTGTCATTTAATTATTTCTCTCGTATCTCTTCTTACCTAGCTTTGTTCCAGGATCTCACACACACACACACACACACACACACACACACACACACTGGTTTTCTCTTTTCACTGAGCTTTGTGCATCTCTAAATTTGTTTTCAAGTGATCTTATTAATTTCCATGTTTCGCACCTGGTCGTCTGATCTGGTATAATACAATTTACGCATATTGGCAAGGTGCTTTTCATCATGTTTCAATATTCACAACGGAAAGTTGAATAAGATACATAGGTGTTAATGTATCTGGTTCACCAATAGCTGAATAATTGATTAAAACTCCCATTGTACACAGTTTTTTTAGTCTGGACATGTCTGCAGTGCTGATTCAGGCTAATTCTAATTATCACTTGAAGGTTTTGGAATCTGTATATTAGGTCTTACCAGCCATCTCTCTGTAAGCAGGAGTGGTTGGTGGGTTTTAAATGAATTAGCCTTTAATGTTACTTTTAGTTTGTATATAACATTAATCTGGGTATGTATGTATTTTTGTTTTTGGTTTTGGTTTTTTTTTTGTTTCTTGTTTTTTTTTTTTTGTCTAAATTTTTACTCTGGTGAGAGTAGACCGATGAAGAACCGATTTAATTGTTATATTTTCGTATTACTTTTTTCCCGGTAATATATATCTTTTATTGCCCTCCACCCCGGTCTTGTCTTATCAATTTATTTTTTAAATTTTACTAAATGCTTTCCAAACAATCGCTACAAGTTGTTCTATTGCATGTTCATATTCTTTCACTAATTTTATCGCCTGCCCTTTGCTAACGAGTTCAGTTTTCATTCCCTCTGATGTTTTTTCGGAATGTTAAAATTGAAACGTTATATTTAAGTCTGGCCTATCTAGAGATTTATTAATCTGACAGATATTTTTTTTAACCATTATTAGTGGATAAACGTAAGGCGCTCCGTTTATATATCAAGAAGTATATTTATTTATATTCATTTAACGGCCTGAAATTTCGAGGAATCTTGCGCTCTTCGGCAGTAATTGAACCCGAATTTCCCAGAGAATGCGGCCGAGAAATAAACCATTATCCCAGTGTGCTTATATCGCATTGGCAACGAGGAGACAAGCACATATAATCCAGACAGTTTCGCAGTTTTTTGTGTGACTAGACATCCGATTGCCTCAAGCTAGGATCGAAACCCAACCAATTTGAGGAATTTTTACCCTGAGCTTTCACCTCCCGGCAGAAAGGAAGGTGAATTTTTTCGTATTTATTTTAGAATAAACACGTCACTGACTCAGAGTGTTCAATTCATAGAACAGATTTTGCATCAGCAATCACTGTTTACAAATTCGCGCATTTCTCTCTAAAGTGCTCGACCGAATTTTGTTTTATATATAAAAATAAAATCTTGCACGTATATTTTTAGTGCTCAATGTAATTGTCACCTTGTTAGGGCCAGAAATAAAGACACAAACAGAGGAATTGAGTTAAACAAATATATTAACAGAAACAGTAATACAATCATATACAAACGACAGTGTTACAGAAAGAATGTTCAATTCGACTGTCAAAGCTGACTGCTGGAAATTTCCGTCTCCAAAAGGCAGTACCTGCTCCTATTTATAGCTGGGAGAGTCCATGCGTGCGTGGGTAAATTACCATAACAGTAATATAACCAAGCTATTAAATATATATTTTAAATATATCGAGTTATCTCTGTTGGCGTAGTTATATACGATTTTTTTTGAGGGGGGGGGGCATTTTAATTTTAAAATTATATTCGGTAATTAAAATAAGTGGGGTTTATATATGTATGCTAAAAAAAAATTACTTTGAGTGGTGAATATTTATATTTTAATATTTTTTTTCAATTCAAAAATAACTAAAGGGACATTATTTTACTTTAAACAAATTTATAATCAAAGTAAATAGTAATTTACATTAAAAATTACTCAATTAAATTAGTGTGTAAAGCCCTCTTGAGTGGTTTGTAACATATCTATTTATCTTTCAGTTGCCTCTCTTTGGGCAGAGTGCACTCAGGGACGACTCCATCAAAAGACAGTCGCAACTGAGGAAAATTATACTGAGAGGTGCCCAGCCCTCGGGAACAGCTGCCCGAAGCCGCGCCTTTTCATTGCACCAGAGAGATGGATAGGTGCTTGCACCGAGGCCAGCTCAACCGACAGTTGCGGAGGCTCGAAATTTTTGTTCCTAGCCCGGGTATACACGTCGAGCTCCCCTCATTAAACCGACCTTGTGTCACAACGCGACTTCGTGGGGGCTCGAGTAAACGCCAAATTACTTTAAAGTATAGTTGAAAAACTTTTAATTTTGTTAGAATTTGTGGGAGAAGAAAAACCTCCAAAAAACATTTATTCTTATAGAAGAGGACATAAAGGAATTCTATCCCTGAATATCTGAAGAAGGGGTGCTTGAAGCATTAAATTTTGCTAAGGAGTTTATCTTTTAGGAATAAAGATGAGTTTGATTTTTTCATGCATATTTATTAAACAGAATAACATTTAAAAATTTTAATTTAAAGTTCCAAAAAAAATTTAAAAAAAGGAAAAAAAGCAATAGATGAGTTTTTTTTGGCTTTTGAAAAGGATATTATGGGTACGATCAAGTTCAGGGAAATAAATAGCGTCAATCGAAAACGCTTGGCTAATGAGGTGAAAAAAATAAAACCTCAAAAATTTTAATTAAAGGAATTAAAACCGGAAACTTCTACATGATTAGCCCAAAGATTGATAAGAAGAAAATGAATGCAGAGGTCGCCATATTGTATAAAAATGGCCCCCGAAACAATATATTGGAAAAATAAATGAGGCAAAAAATATCACCTCCAAAATAAATATAGGTGACAATCCAACAATTCTGTAGAAAACAAGCCTTCCTAATTCTAAAAGACCACAAGAAAAATTTTCCGAATAATCTATCATTCCGCTTAATTAACCCAATAAAAACTGAACTGGGGGAAAATAAGCCAGAAAATTTTATAAGAAATGCGTGAATATCAACATAGTTTAATCAGTAAAAAAGGCACAGAAGAGAGAAATTGAGCTTCCATATTTTTGGTCCCGAGAAATAAAAAAAAAAAATAAAAAAAATAAAATAAAAATAAAACCAGCATGTATTTGTTAAATATGGCATAAAGGATTTCTATCCCTTTATAACTGAACAGGTGCTTCTTGAAGCAAGCAAGAGGGTTTGGAGTTTAATAATGTCATTTTTTAAGCAAGTAGAAAGTTTTCTACATTGTAGAAAATCAATTCTCTTCGACAGTATGGCTAAACAAAAACAAAGTTACCCAAAGGTTCTTTTGACTGTGCTGAGGTGACCGAATTGATTGACCTCTATTTATTAAGTAAAATGAACAAAATAGTTCATATAAATGATCATGGCCTATACAGGGATGATGGATTAAGGGTAGTAGCAGATAAGTGATAAAATAAGGAAAGAGCTGTACGAACTCTTCAAAAAACTCTTCGGCTTTATCATAGAGGTTAATAGGAATTTGAAAATAGTCCAATAGCTGAACATTGAATTGGATTTATATAATGGCAACATCTCCAAACAGCAAGTTACAATATGTAAGCGTTGGATTTAAGCAACCAAAGTGTGACTGAACACGTCCCAAGAGACATTGAATGAACCAGCTAAAAGAAAAAAAGGGTGAAAAGCCCTGACTTGGTGTATATTTTTAAAACCTAGTCATATAGCATTGGTAATGTTATGTGCAGATTATGTCGGAAAGAAGGGTCTGAGATAATGGCAGCTTGTAAAGAAGTAACTATTAGAAAAATATGAACCCAGATGAGAATACCAAAGATTCTGAACGATGATGGTGCTAATCACATGTGCAATTGTAGAACCAAGAATCGTCGCCCATTAAACGGAGTCTATAAAACTGAAGGGGTAGTATAGAAAGTGGAAGATGAAGACGGCCAAAATCTTTTAGGTGTACAGAAGGCAGCGTTAAGGAAAGATAAATCATCATTTAAGCTGAAAAGTTACATTGTACAAAACTGGTTAGCCATCTATGGGAGCTAAAAGAAAAAAAAAACTGATAAATCCCTAATGTATATTGGAGTATTTTTTTTAAAACCCTAGTCATATATCATTGATAATGTCATGTGCAGATTATGTCGGAAAGAAAAGATGGCCATTATATTATATCCAGACAACTTACTAAATGAGAGGTCTGAGATTTATCAGCTTGCAAAGAAGTAACTATTAGAAAAATAGGTGCCCAGATGAAAATACCAAAGTTTTGGGTTTTTTTTCCCCTCCCACATATTTTATCTATTCTAACTTTACCTTTTTATTCCCATTACGTTTCCCCTGTAATAATATAAGTGTATAAATAATTTAATAGTGAACCTATTGACCTTTTCAATGACTGAAGAAACAGTTATTGATGAAAACCGCCATTACAGAAAAGGTTGGTATTTATATTTTAAATATTAAATAGATCTACACTTTCGATTTTTTTTAAATTGCGCATTAACCACTTTTAAAAACTATAACCGCTTTCCAGACAAGATATACGTTGCTTGTTTGTAAAAGCAGTTATATAATTATGAAATAGATTAAGTCCGGCAATTATTTAATATATTTTCTGTTTATACGTTATTTTCAAAGATATAATTTAAGTAAATGATCTGTTTTTGTTTAATTAAACAGTATTAATTACATTTACCGGCCTGAATGTTTCGGAGAAAATATACGCGCTTCAACAGGAATCGAACATGTAACCCTTATGGGAAGCGTCATTTATAAACACTAATTCGGACTTTGATAACTATACGCTTCTCTATGGCTGAATTGTTAACAGCACGTCAGGTCAAATAATCTTGAGTCATTTTGGATAGACGTTAAAGTTATCCTTGTATTTACTTTGGCTTTTCTTTATCCAATTGCAGGTGAAATCTATTGTAGAGCGACAGTTTAGGGAAGGTTCTTGGTGGCGCCAAGCTATCCATCAGGATAATCTTTCTAATGGCGCTGACATGAATATTTAACATCTTAACATTATCTAAAACTTGATAAGTTTTCAATATACTCTGATGTATCACTCTATTCATGATTTCTGCAATTACATGCATTACTCACTGAAAAACAAACAGCAGACAATTATAACTTCACGCTACCTGAATCTGATTTTTTTATTTTTTTACTTGTAGGTGATTTTTTTTTCTTTTCTCCAGATATGTCACCAAAGTATTTTTCATAATCCGTTACAAGACAAAAAAAAATTTCTAAATTATTATAATTAAAAAAATTAAATTAATTCACCAGAAAAAAAAAAATTTTTTGTTATTAAAAAGAGCATAATGATGAAAAAAAAATTTTTGTGAAAACAAAATTTATAAAAATGTTTATTTTATTATTAAGAAAAGATCAAAGTATTTTGGGGTATTTTTTTCATTTTTTTAAAAATCGTTATTTTTTTTCGTTTTTTTTTTTTTTTTTTGAGAGTCAAAATTGACAGATAATCAATCATTTCAACCATTTTTTCCATTTTTAAAAAAAATGAAAATCTCAGTTTGAAATTCTTTTTTAAAAATCAATTATCATTTTTTTCAAAACTTATTTTAAGAAAATCAGAAATTATAATGTTTATTTAAAATATTTTGAACCAAGCTTAACTTAGCTTCTGCGCCGAAAAGATGTAATTTGAAAAAAAACAAAGCAGGTCATAACCTTTCGCGTCACTTGACAGGTGATGAATGATATATTGACGGATTACATGAGGATAATTTGTTCTACGGAAGGAGAAAAGTGAAATAATTTAGATTTAAGTGAACAAATTATTTACCTCGTTATTTTTAAGGAAAACTTTCAGCGCTCTAATTTTTATTTTTTTTTTTTTTGTACTTAGCTTTCACCTTTACGTTTATAAATGATGCTTTATGGAAAATATATTATAAAGAAAATTAAAATAAGACTGTTAAGAGTGAGATTAAAATTTTTTTAAGAAAGGTATCTAATTAATTTATAGGTACCTTTCTTATGAAATTTTATCAGAAGTGTACATAAAATACTATAATTTTATGTACATTTATTACATTTTACTGTGTTATTTGTATTTCCATTCATTTTATTATTAATTTTGATATTTCATTTATGGAAAAATGTCATAACTGAGATTAATATAAAAATAAGATCATATAAATTTCATAAGATGATACTGATACTTGTAGGTACCCTTCTCAGTTGAAATTGAAAAATCAAATTAACTTCTCCACACGTGTGTTTTCAAAAAAGTAAGGGCCTTAACAGCGGAGAACAATGCTTAACTCAAATAACGCAACTTAATTGTATTCTGGTTGGTCTTCCGTACTTTTTATAATTACAGCCCGATTATAAACACAAAATTACATTTCTTAATTACTGCGGGTCTTCTGATTAGTCAAAATGATACAATTTACAACGCGCTAAAAAAAAGATCTATCTCATAAGGGATTTTTGAAAGTTGATGCGGCTTTTAACTAATTTTATAATATTTTAACAACTTAAATTTAAAAATCTATTATAATTAAAGAAATAACAAATAATTGTATTAAAAATTCATTTTCATCGAAAAAAAATTTTTTTTGCTTTCAGAAATTATTGTCCATATTCATAAAAACTAAAAACAAATAAAAGCATTTGAAATTAAATAATATATTTGTTTTGAGTTTTGTATGTTACAATTCAGAGCTGATTTTCAAGTAGGGGTGGGGGTCCAGTTAAAAAACAAAAGAAAACATGATTTGCATTCCTCAAAGCCTTGTGCTTTTAACTATTGTAATCACTAAAACCGAATCGATCGAATTTCTAGAGTTTTCATAAAATTGGTTATGGAGGGGGGGGTAATAAATATAAAAAAATATTTCTGCCATGGCTTTAATAAAAAAAAAAAAACATATTTATAATAATTTCGATCATCTGTGAATAGTTTCTGAAAGTTTCATTAACATCCGACAATTTTTTTATTTTTTGCAAGATTTTCAAAAATTAATGTGTGTCAAAAAAAAAAAACGTGCTAAAAATTGTATATGTTATTTACTAGTTCTGGAGAAAGAGAAACAAGGTTTTTTTTTTTATCAAAATTTAGAATGTTCTAAAAAGAAGGAAAAATTTTAAAAAATAATTAAAAAAAACTTTGGTCTTTCCTCTTAATAATAACATAAACATTTAGACGATAAAATTTTGTTTTCGTCAAGTTTGGCGTTTTTTCATCATGCTATGCTTTTTTTTTTTTTAGCGATTTCATGGAGGTACCTAGATTAAAAATTCTCAATTCATGATTTAACTGTTTGTATGGAAATTTAAAAAAATTTGTTATTTTTAAATTTTTTTTCGAATAAAATAAAATAACTTTTTTGATTTAAAAAAATTGATTGCGTCAAACACTTTTTTTTTTTAATTCAGAATATTTTTAAAATTAATTTAAAAGACAATTGTTTTAATAAATTTCAATTTTTATTGAAGATGAAACAACGAAAAGTAAAATTTTTTTTTTCTTTGTTTGAAAAAAAATCAAAATAAAAAAAAAAAAAAAAATTTAATTAAAATCATTCAATTAAATTAATAAATCTTTGTCAATTTTATTTTATCTTTTCTTTGACAAATTGTGTATTTAACAAAAAAAAAAAGCCAAAACGGGACAAAATAACAAATTGAAAAAAATTTTTTGGTCCTTTTCCAAAATTAATTGAATATATTTTTTAATATTTAATTTTTGATTTTCAAAAAGCAAAATTGAAATTTGCAATGGAAATAAGAACTGTTTTGGAAAAATCTTCCATTGATAAAAAGTTGAAAAAGAAAATTTTTCAATTTTTTTTGTAAAATTCCATTATTTTATTGTTTTTTAAATCCATTTGAAAAATTTTTTTTTTAGAAAAATAAAATATAATGTTTATAAAAAAAGAACTTTAATTTTTTTTTTAGAACATGGTTTTGAAAAAATTATGATTTAGAAAATGAAATTTTTTATTTTTTCTGAAAAATTAAAATAAGTAGATTTTCTAAAATTTAATTTATTTTGATTAATTATTTTTTGTCAATCCTTTTTGAATATAATATATATTTTTATGTTTTTAATATGAAGGGATTAAAGAATTTTCAAAAACCAAATTAATATGGTTGTATTTTTTTTTAATGTTTTTCAAAATTAAAAATATTTACAATTAGTAAAAAAACGACTCTAAAAAAAAAAAAAAGAATTTGATTTGTTTTAAAAAAAAATTGTTTTCAAGGAAAACAAAACAAAAAAAAATTTTGTAATAAAATTGAACCTGACATTTTTTTGATCAAATAGATACAAAAAATTAAAGAAAAATTTTCATATTTGTGAAAAAAAAAAAAACTAAATTTTTTTTAAAATTTTTAAAAAAACCTTGTAAAAAAAAAGATAATTAAATGACAATTTTGAAAACCAAAAGAATAAATTTTTAAAAAATAGAAATTATTGAGAAAATTCTGTGGAATTTTAAATAAACCCTATTGTTTTTTAAAATAAAATCAATTTTAAAAATGGCCATTTCTTTTTTAAATTTTTGAAAATTTACGTTTCAGTTATAAAAAATCATTTAAAATTTTCTTCAAAGTTTCATTTTTTTCTGATGTTTAAACTCGTAAATTATTTAATTTTTTTTTTCAATATTTTAGAATTAAATATCACAGTTATTTGTTAATGAATTTTTTATGAAAATTCGAAAAAAGCCTTTTGACATAAATAAAAAAAATTTAAATTGAACTCAATTCATTCCAATGTTATAATCAGTATTTTTTTATTATAAATAAAAAAAAATACAAACTTTTTAAAAAACATTATGTAAAAATTTTTTTTTTTTTTTCGATTATATATTAATATAAAAAGGACTTTAAACCAAAAAAATAAATTTTTTTTTTTTTTTTTTAAGGAATCATAAAAGATTTAATAAAAAAAATCAAATTATTTATAAAAAATGTGTGTTTTTTAAGACACAAATATTTATATATATATAAATACAACATTAAATAAAAATTTTTTTATTTAAATTTAAAAAAATTTTATTTTATTCAAACATAAAATTCTTTTTAACACTAAACAATTATTTCATAACAGTTTTTTACAAAAATTTTTTTTTTTTTTTTCACAGAATCTTATTGCATGGATAATACAATAAATTATAAAGGAATATATTTTGGCAGAAAATTAAAGAAATTAATGAAAAAGACATTTAAAAAATTTTATTTTTAATTCTTTTTTAAAATTATTTTAAATAAGTTTTCATTTCTTTGATAGAGATTGGTCAAATAATATAATATACAAATATATTCAATTTATTTATAATTAAATTGATTTAAAAAATCATCATATTTTTATATTTTTTTTTTTTTTTTGTTAGAAATTTTTTTTTTTTTAATTATTTACCATAAAATTTAAAATGATAAATTATAACTAAAAATGATTAATGGAATTTCTGAGAAAATTAAAAATATGTTTTTTCCAAATTATTAGTTTAATTTTCTTATAATTTTTTTTTATTCATTGACGGAAGAGAATATGAATGATTTTAAAAAGGAATTTCAAAATACATTGTTTCCAAAGTGAATTTTTATACAAAATATTTTTATATATAAATATAGATATTCAATTATAATAATATATAAATGATTTTTATGATTTAAAAGAATTTTTTCTAAAAAATTCCATTAAAAGCCTGTCTTAAATGTATATAAAATTTTTCTTGTTTCAAATTAGATATAAGAAAAATTTTTTCAAATTCTAAATTCTAAATTCAAGTGTTTTTTTTGCAATTTTAAATTTAACACAGATAATTTTATATAAGTAAAAAATTTTGAATTTTTAAAGTAAAATTATTTTAAGAAATTGATAAAAAAACTTTGAGATCAAAATCCTGAAAAAAAAAATTTAAAAATAAAATTAATTAAAAAATAACTTAATTCAATTTATAATTTCACCCACATAGTTAAAACGGACATTTTGATAATTAAAAGACAGATAACAAAATAAACATATAAATTTACAGAATCGCCTATTTTTAAATTAAAAACCTCTGAAATACCAAAAGAACTTTATAAATAAATATTGCATTATGTTATCTATAAAAATCTTATAAGATATATATTTTTATATATATTAAGTTTGTAAAAAGATCAGATTCAAAAAAAAATATAATATAATTAAAAAAATAGCTCCATTTTTAAATATAGAAAGTTATATTAGAAATAATCGATATTCAAATATATATATTTAGCAAAATTCTTTATATATATTAAATATATATATCTTTGTGCCAAAGAAAATAAGAAAGAAAATGTAAATGTTTTTTTTTTTTTTTAAAAAAAAAAAAATTTTTGCAAAACCTAAAATAAATAAAACATATTTCAATTCTTTTATTTTTATTGTAATCTTGATTAATTAAATTTTAGTTTTAAAATTTTAAACATATGAAATTAGAATGCCATATTTTGTTTTGAAAACCAAATATTTAATAAATAATTTATTAAAAAGATTATTTACACTATTTTGAAAATTTTAATTTATTGAAATATTCAAAAAAAATTTCAATTGTTTTTTTGATATTTTTTTTTTAAAAAGTGTTTCAATTAAAAAAATTGTTATTCCATAAATTTTTAAATTTAAAATTATCCCATCTAACAAAAAATAAAATTTAAAATTGTCAAAAATTTTCAACAGAGATATATTATTTAAAAATAAATTTTAAATTATAAATAATTTTAATTCATTTAATTTTGTTTTTAGAATGTTTTTTATTAAAATTTTTCTTTTAAATAACAAAAAAAAAATAAATCATATATTTAATATTTTTCCTAAAATTTAGAAAAATCAAATTTGTATAACATCAAAATTGAAAACTTTTGAAGAATTAGAAAAATTGGGTTTTTGAAATATTTTCATATAAAGATTATAAATTTTTTATTAAAACTTTAAGTTTTTTGAAGAAAAACTTTTCCTTATAAAACAATTTTTTTTTTTTATTTTTTTCCGCGGTATTTTTGTTAAAAAAGAAATTAAAAATGTTTTCTTGAAAAACCATTTTTAAATATTTTAACAATGATTTGAAAATTTGGCAAATATGATTTTTGCATAAACCAAAATAAGGGAACTCAGTTGGAATTTTCAAAAAATTAAATGTTTTCTTCATTTTATAATTATTTTGCTAACTGAATTTCAATTGATAAAAATTGCAGCTAACCAAAGAATTTTAATCTGAAAAAACAACCAAATTAAAATATAAACCAAAACTGAACCAAATTTTCATTTGAAATTTTTAAGAATAAAAAATTAAATTGTTATTTTGTTGGAAGTAAAAACATTTTTAAAAAATTTTGCAAATAAAATAGAAATTGAATCTTTCTGTTTCCAACTAGTTAAATAACCAAAAATTTTTGAACAGGAAGAAAAGATTTTTTTTATTGTTTTTTCAAGACTTTTTAAAAAGTTTTTTTAAAATCATGACATTTAAAAATTTAAGAATTTTTTCAATATTTAACAATTGAAATTTTTATTTAAAAATTTTATTTTAGTTTATTTTTAAATATTGTAGATATTTTTCAAAATCATTTTCCGGTTCACTATCAAAAATGGATTTCTTTTGAATAAAAATCATTAAAGTTTATTAAAATTGAAAATATATAATGGAATAATTTTAAAAGAATTCCAAAATTTATTTTCTCAGTTTTTATAACATTTTTGCGTTTGAGTAGCATTAAAAATTTCAAATTTGAATAGGAAAAAAAAAAAACTCACAATTAAATTTTTTTCAAAATAGTTAAATCTTCTCATTGTTTATTTTAAATTAAAAACAAAAATTTTTTTTAAAATAAAAAATATTGATTGCTTGCCTTAGAACAAAATGCATTGTTTTTTTTAATTAATCATTAAATAATTCTTTTTATTTTATTTAATATAAAAAAATGGACCCATAACCTAAAAATACCAAGTTTAACAATTTTTTCTTTTTAAAGGTATTGAAATTTATATACATTAAAAAATAAAAAAGGATAGAACAATTTTAAAATTTTACAAAAAAGGATTGTCATATTTTTTGGTTTTTTATAAAAAATTTTAACTTTTTAATAATGATTCATCAGTTTAAATTGATTTCATCATATCAATAATGTTTTTTTTTCTTTCCAAAGTGGAATGAATTCAATGAATCCAAAATAAGACAAAATGACTAGGCAGGATGAACAAAAAGTTTAATTTAATAGTCAATAACTCTTGAAAATCTCAATTTGTTTAACCAACATGTCATAAAAAAAAAAAAAAAAAAACGATTTCAAAAAAATTTATTTTTTTAATTAAAAATCATAAAACAGAAAGAAAACCTTTTCAGTATTTATGTATTTATAAATTTTTTTTACATACATTAAACAGATGATTTTTTTTCAAAATCATATGTTTTGTTTTGAAAAACACTAATAAAAAATTCTTACAAACAAAAAATTATCAATTTCACTAGTGAATTCCAAAAAATTCCATGGATAAGTTATTTCATTTAAACAATGAGCAAAAAAAAGCAGCTCTATTTATGGTTAACATTTGCAAAACAAATCAAAATTGAAAATTTTTTATTTATTCATAAGAAAAATCATTTTGAATTTTCTTAAAAAATTATTAAAAAATTTAGCAAATCAAAAAGACTTATTATTTTGTTTTGCCAATTCCATTCTGAAATTATTTTTGAAATTTTATAAAATGTGTATTCAGATATTAAATAAAAATTGACTATCATTATAAATAAAAATAAAAAACCAAAAATTTAATTCATAAAAAATGTTAATTTATAATTTTCATATTGTTGAATTTTAATTTTAAAAAAAAAAAAAATTTATTTGATTTTTTTCAAAAATTGCAAAAACATATCAAATTATTAAAATTTTAAAATAAATAGATCTTTAAATTTGAAATTTTATAAATGCAAAAAATGATTCAAACTTGATTAACTTTCAAAATAATAAAATCACATTTTTTTCATTTAAAGATTCATTTTCAACTTGCTGAAAATCGGAAAGGTTTTGCAAAAATTTCATTTTAAAAAAAAAAAAAAAAAATATGTCCAAAATACACTTTGAAAATTCATAAAAAACTGTTAAATAGATGGACGAAAAAAATAAAATAAAAATAAAAAGGTGAATTTTCAGTCATGAAAGTGATTTTAAATAAATAAAAAAGCAATTTTATTTGATTTGTAATTCAAATTATAAAAGAAGAAAATATTATATCCGGCAAGCAAATTCATGGACCAGTTTTGAAAAAAAACAATGGTAAAATTCTTTTCATTTTTCTCCATTTAATTTACTGCTGATCTTGAAAGTTTTTTGACAAATCTAATTTCAAGATTTTGAATGAAATTTTCCAAAATTTTGTTTTTTTCTTATGCATAATATGTAAAACAATAAAAAAATAAAACCAAAATTTATCGAAAATTTTAATTTTGATATAAAAGTTCAAATAAAAAAATTTTTAAATGAATAATCAAAAAAATAATAAAAAAAAAAAAGTCCATTTTAATCAGAAAATAAATTTTAATTGAAAAACTATAAAACGCAAACAAAATTACCAAATTTTTAAAATCAAAATTTTTAAACAAATTAACCGATGATTAATACATACAGTTTTTTGTTTTAAACTATAAAAAATTATCTGTATTTATTTTTACAAAAATCAAGTTTGTTTTTCTTTTAAAAATCATTTGCAGATTTAAAGGAAATATTTTTTTTCATTAAAATAAATTTGAAATTTTTTAAAAAAATATTATCATATTCATCTAAAATGAATACAAATATTAAATTTCAATAATTTTGTAAAATCAACATTTCTAAAGTTTAAACATATCACCTAACGATTTTTTTTTTTTTTTAAATTTTCAAAAGAAAGAACAAAATTTTTTAACCCAAAATTTTTTTTAAAAATGTCAGAATTGAACAAATAATTTCAAAAAACTTTCAAAAATCCTTAAAATGATATTGGAATAGAAGACATCATTTTATCTTGAAAAAATTTTTCATAAATAACTAACCTTTAAAAAAATATTTAACAAAAACAAAAAAAGAATTTTTAAATTTTAAAATGTTTCAAAAATTCAAAATTATTTAAAAAATTTAAATATAAATTTCAATGAAAAGGTAATTTTCAAATTTAAAATAGCAAATTGCATTTTTTTTTTTTTAAATTATTTTTAAATATCTTACAATTAAAATCTGGCAAAAAATTAATTAAATTTCAATTGGTTGCATTTCTTTTTATATCAATTTATAAAACATCTGGTAAAAATCAGATGACTAAAATTTATTTTTTTTTTTTTGTTTTTTTTTATTCGGTCAGAATCAAAAATGATAAATTTTTTAAATTCATTTTGGATTTATATTTTCTTCCAGATAATTATTTTTTCATTAAGATTTTTATAAAAATTTTTTTTTATTTTTTTGAAAAAATTTTTTTAAATTTATTGAAAAAACCCAACATTTTCCAAAATACATGAAATTTGGTTTTTTATATTTTTCATTTTGGTTCAATTTGAAAATTCTTTTTATTTGGTTTTTACAGTTTTTAAAAAATATGGATGGACAAAAAAAAAACAAATTCGTTTTGTCCTTAATTATTCAAGATTTCATTTTGAAAAATTCAAATTATTTTAAATTCTTTAAAAAAATTAAAATTCAAGAGTTTTCAGAAAAAAATTATGTCATAAAAAAATTTTTCAAAAATTATTTTTAGTTATTATTTAAAAAATTAATCAATATATAATAATAAAAATTAATTGAATTTTAGTTTTTGACTGAAAAGAATGAATTCTTTCTTTTTAGCTCAAGATTCTCAAAAAAAAAAAAGAAAATCCCAATTAAATGTAAAACAATTAAATAAAAATTTTTTTTTTAAATTCTTTTCCAATAAATTCACAAAAAAATTTTATTTTCCTGTTGTCTAAATTTAAATAAAATTATATTATTTATTTGTTTATTCTTTAAAACCTTTTTAAAAAATATAATTTTTTAAAGAATAAAAAAATTTTTTAAAATTTTTATTGTTTTTTTTAGTTTTGCAAAAAAAAATTTTATGATTTAATTATCCATATATAAAATATTACCTGATATATTTCTGGAGAAAATTATTGTATTCAAAGTCATGTTTTTTAGAAAATAATCTAAAATTGTTATAAAATAAAATAAGACATATCTCGGCTGATTTACAGGCAAATAAACTAACAAGAGCGAGAACCGGATGTGAACGGGACAAAGCCCCGTCACAAAATGACCATTATCT
Organism: Acanthosepion pharaonis; assembly: GCA_903632075.3. Classification (NCBI taxonomy): domain Eukaryota; kingdom Metazoa; phylum Mollusca; class Cephalopoda; order Sepiida; family Sepiidae; genus Acanthosepion; species Acanthosepion pharaonis. The sequence goes on from CAHIKZ030002552.1 coordinate 216,517, forward strand.
TCGTTTACAAATGTTCCCGACACACGAGTTCCGGTCGAAAAATAAAATAATATTTAAAGTGTTTCTATTTTTCGACCAATAAAAATGCTTCCCTCCTAATTATACTCGCTTCGTTTTTCGAGCCTGTTAAGCCATAAAAAACGCTATAAAAGGGGTCACAGGGAAGTTCAACAGGCAGTCAACAGGAGGCCAGGAAAGAGACCTGTCACGGTCAGGTCTGAGCGGTCAGCAGCAGCAGCAGGAGCATCAACCACCGTCAACATGTGTGAACTACTATGAGAGATCACCAGATCCAAAAGCCCGGCTTATGAACTTTACCACAAGGTAGCTGTCCCAAACCCCACGTTCCTGTTGAAATAAACCACGTAAATCTATTTCTGCTGTTGTCGTATTTCTTTCTTGCAACCATACGCTTGTCTATAATAACAGTGGATTTATGAATAATATTTGCTAATTTCATTTTCAATTTATATTCAATAATATTTTGAAGATCATATTTTTTTAACTAATCTTGGAATTTGATTAATATAACATTGTGATTTTAAAAATAACAACAAATGGTTTAATAGCTCATTTTTGTTGAATTAAAAATCTTTATCTAAATTTATGTATTAAAAAACCAAAAATTTTTTTAATATTAATAAATTTAGATCCACATTTTTTTTATGAATGGATATAAATTTTTAAATTATTTTAAAAAAAAAATTCCTTTATAAAATTTTATTAAAAATTTAAAGATAAAATTTTTTCAAAATACCAATCTTTTTACCCATTTAAAAAAATTTAAATTAAAAAATAAAAAAAGAAAAAATAAAATTTATCCTATTTTGTTTGTTATTTAAATGTTTTTTTTTAATCAATATAAATTTTCCTTTTTTTTTATTTTAATTAATTTTTTAATTGAAAATTAAAGATAAATTAAAAATATAAAATCAATAGTCTTAAGAATATTATATATTTCCCAATTTTTTTTTAAATTAAAAAATTTGATGAATAAACATTGAAAATAAGAAAAAAATTGTTTTATAAAAAAAATTTTTTTTTTTATTTTATATATTTGTCAGAAAATTTTTGTAGTCCATTTTTATTTTTTTTTTAAAAATGTTTTATTTTTAAGAAAACAACAATTTTTATGTTTGAATTAAAATGTGCTCAATATAGCCCCCATGTTAATATAGAAATATTTGAAAAAAAAAAAACAAATAAAAGAAAAATGATATTTTTAGTTAGTTTAAAAGAATCATTTATGAAAATCAGTTTTTGTGACAATTTAAAAAAAAAAAGTTGAAAAAAAAGATAAGTAATTAAAGTTATCAAATTTTATCATTTAAAAAAATTTTTAATGAAATTTTGAAATAATAAACAAATTTTTACATTTTTCATAAAAACAAATTTAAAAGTTTATATTTTTGAATAAAATATTTATAATGAAATCCCTAAAAATGTTTGGGGAATCCAGAAATAAATTAATTATAAAAATTAAAAAATTTTGGAAAAAATATTACATTTTTGTTTAAAATGAATGAAAAAATTTTAAAAAAATTTTTTAAGTTTCAATATTTTCTTTCAATTTTTTTATTTTTTTTCAATCAAACATTTTTTTTTTTTATAAAATTTAAAAAAACATAGAAATCAATGATTCCATAACTTCAAATACTTTTGTTATAAAAAATTTTTGAAAAAAATATCAAAAAATTTTTAAAAACTTCTGTTTTAGAATTTGTTTTTATTTTTCAAAAAAAACAAAAGGTATATTTTTTTTTAAAGAGTTTTACATCAACATTTTTTGCTTGAATTTTAAAAATTTAAATATAAAAATTTCAAATTTTTTCTTTTTATAGTATTTGTTATTTTCTAAAAATGGGGGAAAAAACATTTAAAAAAATCCTTTTTAGAAATTCCAAAATTAAAATTTTTTTTTAAACCTATTAAAAAAACAAATATTTAAGATTTAAACTTTAATTTCAAAAATTTATTTATCAGAAAAAAAAAAACAAAATTGAAATTCATTTTTAAAAAAATAAAAATTCAAATAAAAAAAAAAAAAAACATTAAAAAAATTTTCATTTTAAAACTAATTTTGGAAAATATTTTTTAAATTCATTTTAAGGCTGATTTTCTTTACTTAGAATTCAAAAAAATTTTTAATATTTAAAAAAAAGAAAAAAATTTAATTTATATAAAAAAAAATTTTAAATTAAAAAAAAAAATAAAAAAATTAAATGAAAATTAGCTTTCTTTTGATAAATAAATTTATTGCAATTTAAATTTTTAAATTTTTTTTTTAATATTGTCAAATAAAATTTTTATAGGAATTTGAAAAAAAATAAAATTTTAAAATTTGAAAAAAAAAAAAAACAAATTAAGGAAATAAAAAGAATCATATAAAAATCCTTTTTTATTTATTTGTATAATTCTATAAATGTTATATTTCAAAAATTTTAAAAAAAAAAAAAAAAAAAAACTTATTTTTTTATAATAAAACATATTTAATAAATATAAAATGTTGAATTTTAATTTAAAAAATATTTTTTGATTTAATTTTATTTTAAAACCTGATTTAAATAAATTTTGTAATTAATTCAATTTTTTTTTTTTTTATTTTTTTAAAATTGAAAATTTAAGTTTCTTTAAACTTAAATAAAAATTCCAAATTTATTGTTATTGAAAATCAAGTATGAATTTTCAAATTCAAAAATTTGTTAATTTAAAGTTTGGAAATTTTTATAAGTTTAAATATCAGTTTAATTTCTGATAATGATTTATAAAAAAAATTTATAAAAACAATTTTTTTAAAAAAAAAGGTAAATTATTTAAATAAAACAAAAATTCAAATTTTTGTTTAAAATTACAATAAAAATCATGATAAATTTAAAATTAAAAAATTTTTATTAAAAAACAAAGAAGTTTTTTCAATTTATTAATTTAAAATTAAAATATTTTTTTAATGAAATATTTCAAAAAAAAAGTTCTATCAAAAAATAAAAACAATTAAAAAAAAAATAAAAAAAAATAAAAAAAAAAATTTCTTAAAATGAAACTGAATCAAAAAAAGACTTAATTATAGGCATAAAAATTTAATTTTTTCAAAATGAAAAAAATTCGTCAATTACATTTTTATTTTTAAAGAAAATTTGATGAAAAATAAAAAATTCAACAGAATAAGAAAAATAGTTTAACATTTTAATTTAAAGAATAGAAAAAAAATTTTTTTTTTTTATATTTATTTTTTTTTTTTTTAAATAAAACTGTTCCATAAAATATAAAATTATTAAACTATTAAATTTTCTAATAACTTTTTTTTATTTTAAAGAAAATGAAGAACCTTTCCAATTAAATAAAGAACTTTTTTATAAAAAAATCCAGAACTTATAAATTTAAACTTAAAAAAAATTAAATTTTTATTTTTTTGTTATATTTATTTAAAATTTTACTTTTTAAACATTTTTAAATAATTAAATTGAAAAATTAAACTGTTTTTAAAAAAAATATAAAAAAATAAAAAAAATATATAAAAAATATGCAAAATAAAAAAATTTATTTATTTTAAATTTAATATTCAATAAATCAATTTTTTTAAAAAAAAAATTTTATTATTTTCAAAAATAAAAATAAATTTATGAAGATTTATTTTTAAACAAATATTTTTACATAATTTTTGAAATTATAAAAAAAATATTGATTTAAGAAAAATAAAACTTAAATGTACATTGAGAAAGATAAATTCATTTATTAAAAAAAAAGAAAACATGCAGTATTAAAAAATAATTGGTTAAAAAGTAATTATATTTAAAAGAATATGAGAAAAAAATCCAAAATTTGAACATTTATATTTTCTTAATAATAATTGAAAATACAGTAAAACATTTTACCATTTAAACAAGAATAATAAAAAAAAACAAAAATATCATCAAACCCATAAAAAATTCTGATTAAGTTAAAATATTGAAAATCAATTTTTGTTCTTTGTTTTTTTAAATTTGAAAAACAATGCAATTTTAAAAAAAATTTTATAAAAAAACCAAAGAAAAAAATTTTTTTTTCAATGTCCTTAAAGAAAAAAAAAAAACATTATTTTTTTGTTTTTTTTTTTTAAAAAACAAATTTTTTAGCTATTTATATAAAACAATTTTTGAGTTATTGAAATTCAAAAAAAATGAATCCTTTATTTGTTTTTTTTTTTTTTTTAATTTTTTTTTTTTATAAAATATTTTTTCTATTATTTTTTTCTTATATTTAATCTTTAAGTTTATTTCCAGTTTGTGAAAATTTTTTAAAACTACGGTAGAAAGTTTTAAAAATTAAATTTTTCATTTGTTTTTTTTTAAAAATATGTTTTTTTGGAAATTATTCAAAATTTTTCAAAAAATACAAATTTACAAAATAATACCAATTTTATCTTTTTTTTTTTAATTCTTTTTTTGTTTTAATGAAGATTTTGAAGTTTTTTATATAATAAAATTTTTTTTCAAATTTTAAAAAAAACATTTAATAAAAAAAATTTATTTGGGAAATTTTTCAAAAAAATGATTATTCTTTTCTTTTATTTTTTTCTTTTTAAATGTTGTTAAAGATTAGTTTTTATTTTTTTTTTTATTTTAAAAAAAAATGAGGTTTTTAAAAAAATGAAAAATTATTTTTAATATGTAAATTATTACAATGATTAAGATAAATGAACAAAGACATCTTTTAAATAAAACCATTTGGAAATATTTGCTAGTTCCATACATTTCCTAGAAAAATGAATTAAGTTTTCAGAAAGTGAAATTGCCCAAAATTTATATAAATTGTTAGGAAATATAAACATTTCTTCAAAAAAAAAAAAAAAATTCTTAAAAAATGAAATCAGTTTCCTGAATTTTTTTTTTAAAACTTTAAAAAACATTTTTCAAATTTACTATTTTTTTGGAAAAAAATTTATAATGGATTCAAAAATTTAAAATTTTATATATTTTATATTATATTTGAATCTGGATTTATATATATTTGAAAATATAAGAATAAAAAAATACAACAATGACATTAGTTTGAATCTTAAATATTTTACCATGACCTTGCCTTTCATAGAAACACAGTTTTACTTTTTTGATCAATAATTATTTACAAAAGGATTTTGGATGGATATTGGCAAAAAGTTATTAACATCAGTAAATGTTAAGGATTAAAACATAAAAAATGCCGTTCATTTAATTTTATTTTATATTAATTAAAAATTATATTTTTAATATTTTGGAATGGTTAATAAAAACTGTTCCATTTTACTTTAATTTTTTTTTCAAATTAAAGATTTTTAAAATTTTTTATCATTTTAAAATTATTATAAACAGAAAAAAAAAAAATTGAAAACATTTTTTAAAAAATTATTTTTTATTTTGGTTATTATATATTTTTGAATGAAAAATTTATATGAAAAATAATCATTTAAAGAAAAACATAAATGGAACTTTTGTTATACCTTAGAATTCTTTTTTGATTTTTTCTCAGAAGATTTTACCAAAATTAGACATAATGATGTAGCTGATACCAGCAAAACATTTGCTTTCATGGTTGCCTATTATTTTTATATTCAAAATGTTGTTCACAACATATCTTCAAATCATACCATTTTTCATTGCAAAATGTTTCAAAATTGAACTATCTTTAAAAAATTTTTTATCTTGAATTTCCAAATAATTAAACCAAGACATTAATTGTTTTTTTTTTTTGAAATTTTTTATTTTTTTTTTTTTTTTTTTTTTTTTTAAGCGTTTCACCCCAAGCAAGGCGGGAAGCCACTAGGACGCAAGGGGTTACAGAAAATTTGGAGCAAGATCAGATAGGAGTGATAGAAGAAAGGATGAGGAGAAGGATAGTGGATAGATCAAGGCAACTGGAGATGTCGATTGACATTACATTTGAATAGCTGGAGATTATAGCTCTCAGGGAAACTGGAATAGGGAAGGGAGTTCCACAGGCGAGAGGTGCGAGACATGAAGCTATTGGAGTAGAAGAGACGGCTACATTTAGGAGTTTTGACAGTGAAAAGGGTGAGAGCAGGATGCCAGCCTCGTAGGGCACTTGAACTCATGAAGTCTGGGAACCAGCGAATGCAGCTCCTCGGAGCAATTGCCATGAAAGTATTTGTAAAACAGACAGAGAGAGGCGACAGCGCGTCTGTGAAAGTGACTGTAGACGAGATGCCAGATCAGGGCCAATTATATTGCATATCCGCCTCTGGAGCCTATCAAGAACCCTGAGGCAAACAGAAAGGGCTCCAGACCATATATGGCAGCAATACTCCATGCAAGGGTGAATTGTTGATTTGTAGATCTGGAGGATTGATTCTGGGGGAGAAAAAATTTCCTGGGTGCGGCACAGGGAGCCAACTTTCCTTGTGGTGGACAAAGCAATTGAATCAATGTATTTGTTCCATCTCAGGTCAGCCGTCAACGTGAGAACCCGAGCAGCCACAGAGAGGTAAAAATGAGATATACAAATTGAATATTAAATGAGTTACCAGAAATATTTTATATTAATCAAATAAGAGCAGCATTTGTATATTAGACTTATGTAATTTTAGTAAAATATTTTACAGTATTTTTTATAACATATTTACTTTGGAAATGTATTATGTTGAAACAAAAGCTCATAGCATTTTTCAGAAGGTGACATTTGAACATGTATTTATGTTTCACGTGTGACTGAAATTAAGGAAAGACACAAAAGGAGACATTTCAGTTCATTTTATGACATTGATACATATTCTGAAAGGTAACATTTAAAGTGTCTTATATGAGTCATGTGTAGATGATGAATTTTATGTCTTATTCTAAAAGCAAAGATGTAAAGACTGAAATGCATTTTTTGATACTTGTTACTCTTATATTTGTGCAAAAAAAAAGTACAAACAAAAAAATTTTCATGTGCCATTCATGAACAGAGTATGTTCATCTGGTTCCCCTTCGTTAAAAAGCTGAAATTTTGGTCTGAAAAATGAAGAATGTTCTAGCAGATCTGCAGTCATTGATGGTTGCCAAATTGAAATGCTGATTAAAATAATCCAAGTCACATAATGCAGGACATCACAGAGATGATCTACAGGTCTCAAAGTGTTGTAAAGTATTTGAAAAACTTGGATATGTGAATCACTACCTTCTCTCATGATTTGAGAGAAAAAAATTAATAGACCACAATTCCATCTGCAATTCTCTTTTAAATGCAAAAAATAACATTTTACAAAAGAATAATCACAGGCAATGGAGAATGGATTGTTTACAACAATGTGGATTTAAAAAGGATCCTGAAGAAAATAAAATGTGCTGCCATTAACCCCTCCAAAGCCAATCTGCAGACCCAGCAGTATTTAATATAACTTGACTGGGATGTTCTGCTACTGCCCCACCATATACCAGCCTTGTAGCTTCAGATTACCACTTATTTTGATCCCACAATTTTTTCTTAATGGTAAGAAGTCTTTTGGAAACCTGAAAAAAAAACAGTTAGACCAGTTCATCACCTTGAAAGTTCTGGGAGGATGAAATTATTGAAGACTATCACTTTACTTTCTTCTTTGTTTTCACTCATTTCCATTATTATTTAAATATGATGGCATAGTCCTGATAACTTTCTGTTTGAATTCTATCATAATTTCTATACAGAATCTTCTCATAAATTTCTTCTGACATATATTCCTGTAGCAGTATTATTTCAGCAGTATGTTGTTCTTTCTTCAAAAAAAGTTGGCAGACATATTCATTCCCTTGTGTTAAAAACTTAATTTGAATTATTCCTGTCATACTTTGTTTGAGCAAAGTATCTTCAAATTTTTTTACATCTAAGTTTGGTCTCATAATAATATCATTATTATCCTATCTCTCTACTTTTCTATTTTCTTTTCCAACTATTTCTTTTCTGCCAGTAAAGATCTTAAGTAACTTATCTTGGAGTGATTACTTATGCTTATACTTAACTAAACAGCATTATCTAAATAAGAATATTAATAAAAGTTCTCTATTTTTATAAGTTCATTAGAGAGTTATTTCATGAAATACTGGAGTTAAAAATGTTTTTCCTAGTTGAAATTACAAGATAATTTTAATCAATATGGTTTTAACTTTACCATCACTATATATAAAAAGATTACAAAGATGGTCAGAAAGAATTTTTAGAAATTGCTGAAAAACCAACTATGGCTATTTTGTAGCATTGTTTTAGACTTGCACTTGATTAAGTTTTAGATGTAGGTCTTAATTCATTATGTTCTTAAATAGCCTCGTTAGATGGAGACTTTATATGGATATCATGCATATACCAAACATGTTTATAAATATCTAAAATGACTGCTGTTATACAGCCACTAAGATCAATGTTAAAAAATGGCTTTGTTGATTGAAGCCTATAGGTCATGGTGAAGACCACACTTATTCAAACTTTTTCAGCACTAAATGGCACAGAATCATATAAACAAATAACAAAAAACCACATCACTTGAGGACTTTCAACTGGTACTACAGAATCACAAACAAATAATAGAAACCAAGTGAACTTGAGGACTACCAACAGCAGTAAACAATTAAAATGGATAGTTGTATGAAACTTGAAAAGAAAATAATGATATAATCAAGATGTTGACATTTCACACTGCTTCAAATAAAAGGTTAGGAAATGGATCTCCATCACTGCTGGAAAGATGTAATGGATTTTGATAAAACTATTTTCCTGAGAACGATTTTATAAATTTCAACTAAAAAAGTAGTACTGGTCTATCAGTCAATGAAAACAAAAATGTCTTCTTATAAGGAAACAGCTCATATTATAATTTTTTGTTTGATCACTGTGATTTGATGCAGAAATAAGCTATGATTGAAAAGTGACCCTGCTGTTAAAAAACATGAATGAAAAAAACAATTAAAAAAAGATTCTAGTTTATTTATATACTTTGTTCAACACTGAGAATAATTAACTGCTACTAAAGTTTTGTAATGGGACGAGCAGAGAGTGTTAAATAAGATTCTCTCTGAGACTATTCATAAAGTGGACTGAACAACAAGCAAAATATTTGTCTTTTATGGAGTTTGAATTCCTTTTTAATTTGATTGAGAAAAAAAACATTAATCACAACTCAACACATTAATCCATACTAACTTTGACAAAAATATTTTGGTTGTGAATGATCAAAGATAAGATATCAATAAAAGGTTTTTCTCATAATTCATTCTTCAAACATCCAAAGAAACATCATCTATCACTACATTTTTATATTTTTAACACATTTCTGCTTTATCACCTTTTCAGAAGTAAATGATATGCAATAATCCTTTTGTAAAACCATGTTTTATAAAAAAAAAAAAGATATGATAGTTTGTTATTTGAGCTTTACATTGATGTATAAAAACTCTTGGATAATTATAATCTACAAAATCTATCTTATGTTTATCTATTTGTATATAATAAAAGGTAATATCATTCAAATCCATTGCACTGAACAGAATATTAATTTCATTCTAACATATCTTATTTGGACTGAATATATTTGTAAAGCTGGAAATTTTAAAATTTCTGTCAATCAGGATTTTTTTTCTTTTTTTTGAATTCTCTCTGCAGAAGCAGCTGTCTTGTTTGAGTACATATGATGTAAATTAAGAAAAAAATCTTAGAAACCAAGCAAAATGCATTTCCAAAGTGTGTTTTAAAAATGCATAAGTAAATGAAATTAAAAATACAGCTGAATGCATATTTGGCTTGATATATTTTAAAAAATATGTCAAAACAATCAAATAAAAAAAAAAAAAAGTTTCTTTTATTAAAGCAGTTAAATGGTTTTGATATATTGATATACATGGAAAAAAAAAATGAATGAAAAGTGACAGATTCAATATTTAGTTGATATAAAATGTGAAACTTGTCTACATAAAAAAATAAAAAGATTAATAGAAAAAATTGATTGATATATACTTATAATGAATTTATATGAACCAAATATCAACAAATTGAAATAGTGATGCTGAAAATGTATGACATATTTATCATCTATCATATTCTTCCCACAGATAAATAACAGGAAATTCTTGAAACTATGCAAATCTATGGAAAATAGTTAATGTTGGATTTGGAATATAAAAGAAAAAATTGTATCTCACAAATAGAGTAATTGAATGTCCTAAATAGGTTAAGAGAAATTACAAGCAAAGGAACAATGAAAGTTAGAACAGCAGTTTACCACATTCATAAAAGATAATTGTTACAAGCATTTTTCTTTACAGTTCTGTTATACAACCTTGCTCTTGCATTCTTCAATTTATTTTCTTTTTTTCTGTTTTTCTAAATCATCTTCCATTTTTTATTTTTTTTTTTCAGCATTATTCTTTTCCTTATTTTTTCATTTATTTATTTTTTCTTATTTTCTCCCTGTTTACTTTTCAGAAGTTTTTCTTTTCATTTCTTTCTCATTACATCTTACATTTTTGTATTTTTTTTCTTCTCCATCTTTGCTCCTTCATCCATCATTCCTTCTTTTTCCTATATTCAATATCTATCTCTTTTTCTCTTACTTTTTTAGAATTGTTTCTTTTCTTTTCATTACATCTTACATTTTTGTATTTTTCTTCATCTTTGTTCCTGCTTCATTCATCATTCTTTCTTTTTTCCTATATTTAATCTCTTTTCTCTTTCTAAAGTGA